>JAQFVV010015140.1:0-19899 GCA_028023455.1 Epiperipatus broadwayi | reverse complement strand
CAAAACTACCCCAAATCTAAAATTAAAACTGTACCAGAATAAAATAATGACTAAAAACACAACCTAAAGGTTTCACTGCTACAAGCAGACTTCTCAAGTGTAAAGAAATAATAAAAAAACCCACACTTATATATACTATTAAAAACTACCCACAAATCCACACACTTCCCATCCACCCTTAATATTAAAAGAACTCTTAAATAAGTTAATTGCTTCAGAATCATAAATTTTCAATAATAAAGATGATTTCATTTCTCTCAAAGAAGACAACCTTAGCTTCATCAAAATCAATAGTGTGGCCTGTATCTTTTTCATGGACATACAAAGCAGAACTAAGATATCTATTTTTAACTCTACTTTTATGAACCTTTACTCTTTCATTTAAACTCAAACTACTCTGACCTATGTAAACCTTCTTACAAAATAAACAAGGAATAAAATATACCACACCAGGAATAGTCTTTCTATCAAAAACTTCCTTTGTATTATTCAATAAATTATTCAATGCAACACCCCTTTTCCAAGCAATTTTCTTATTTCCAAACAATTTACTATTTCTACACACAATTTTATAAGAAGACAATTTAAATGGCAAAGAAATAAAATCATATTTTTCTTTAACCTTTACATCCTTACAAATATTACTATTAAATAAAATACTTTTAACAAATATGTTCAGTTTATATTAGTTTTATGGAAGAGGAAATTATTATTAAAAAGAATTGTTTATATGTAAAATTATTTGTCAGATATGTTGATGATTGTTTATTTGTTGTTGAGAATGGTAAATTGAAGGAATTTGTAAATGAGTTTAATTGTTTTGATCCTTCTATAAAATTTGTGTTAGAAGGAGGGGGGTTAGATTTTGGTAAGTTAAAATTTTTAGATCTTTTGGTGATTAGAAATATAGAAACTAATTGTTTATTGTGCAGTCATTTAGTTAAAAGTAAAAAATTAAGATCTATAATTAAACCTGATAGCTATCAGTCTGTATCTCATAAAGTAGCTGCTTTAAGGAATTATTGTCATAGGAATATTAAATTAAATAATTCTAGGGGGTAGCTTTGTTTCAGAAATATCAATTTTATAAAGATTATTTGAGTGTTGGATACTCTGATAAATTTGTTAAAAGTATTTTATTTAATAGTAATATTTGTAAGGATGTAAAGGTTAAAGAAAAATATGATTTTATTTCTTTGCCATTTAAATTGTCTTCTTATAAAATTGTGTGTAGAAATAGTAAATTGTTTGGAAATAAGAAAATTGCTTGGAAAAGGGGTGTTACATTGAATAATTTATTGAATAATACAAAGGAAGTTTTTGATAGAAAGACTATTCCTGGTGTGGTATATTTTATTCCTTGTTTATTTTGTAAGAAGGTTTACATAGGTCAGAGTAGTTTGAGTTTAAATGAAAGAGTAAAGGTTCATAAAAAGTAGAGTTAAAAATAGATATCTTAGTTCTGCTTTGTATGTCCATGAAAAAGATACAGGCCACACTATTGATTTTGATGAAGCTAAGGTTGTCTTCTTTGAGAGAAATGAAATCAAAAGAAGAATTAAAGAGTCTTTATTATTAAAAATTTATGATTCTGAAGCAATTAACTTATTTAAGAGTTCTTTTAATATTAAGGGTGGATGGGAAGTGAATGGATTTGTGGGTAGTTTTTAATAGTATATATAAGTTGGGTTTTTTTATTATTTCTTTACACTTGAGAAGTCTGCTTGTAGCAGTGAAACCTTAGGTTGTGTTTTAATATTATTTTTATTCTGGTCTGGTTTAATTTTAGATTTGGGGTAGTTTTGATTTTATATTGACTAGTTTAGCTTTATGCTTGTAATGTTTAAATATGATATATACATAAGGGGTATACATTTTAAGTTATAGCAGAGATATCTAATGATATATATATATGTATTTAGATCTAGTTTCTTTATTCCTGTCTTTCACTGACGATAGCAAATAGCTTGAAATCATGATCTGAAAGTGGAATTATAGTTAGAGATAGTGAATACTAACTACTCTGACGTTTATGTAAACGAAATATACGCTTGATAGGTGTTTTTGGTAGGACGCCATCTGTGGACATAAATACAAGCGTTAGCAAGTTTTTTAACTTGCATTTTTGTTTATCATAAATGTACCTTTGAGGTCTTTCTTGCAATGATATAGATTGCAGAGGCTTCTACTATGTGGTGTTGCTGAACTGAGATCAGACCCATATAGCTATCTGGTTTGCTATGCTGAGTTTGAAGACATTACGTGTCTAAAAAATTCACGCTTGCAAGCTGAATAGAAATTGTTTCATAAACGCTTAGAGTTTGTATTTAGATCTAGTTTCTTTATTCCTGTCTTTCACTGACGATAGCAAATAGCTTGAAATCATGATCTGAAAGTGGAATTATAGTTAGAGATAGTGAATACTAACTACTCTGACGTTTATGTAAACGAAATATACGCTTGATAGGTGTTTTTGGTAGGACGCCATCTGTGGACATAAATACAAGCGTTAGCAAGTTTTTTAACTTGCATTTTTGTTTATCATAAATGTACCTTTGAGGACTTTCTTGCAATGATATAGATTGCAGAGGCTTCTACTATGTGGTGATGCTGAACTGAGATCAGACCCATATAGCTATCTGGTTTGCTATGCTGAGTTTGAAGACATTACGTGTCTAAAAAATTCACGCTTGCAAGCTGAATAGAAATTGTTTCATAAACGCTCAGAGTTTGTATTTAGATCTAGTTTCTTTATTCCTGTCTTTCACTGACGATAGCAAATAGCTTGAAATCATGATCTGAAAGTGGAATTATAGTTAGAGATAGTGAATACTAACTACTCTGACGTTTATGTAAACGAAATATACGCTTGATAGGTGTTTTTGGTAGGACGCCATCTGTGGACATAAATACAAGCGTTAGCAAGTTTTTTAACTTGCATTTTTGTTTATCATAAATGTACCTTTGAGGTCTTTCTTGCAATGATATAGATTGCAGAGGCTTCTACTATGTGGTGATGCTGAACTGAGATCAGACCCATATAGCTATCTGGTTTGCTATGCTGAGTTTGAAGACATTACGTGTCTAAAAAATTCACGCTTGCAAGCTGAATAGAAATTGTTTCATAAACGCTCAGAGTTTGTATTTAGATCTAGTTTCTTTATTCCTGTCTTTCACTGACGATAGCAAATAGCTTGAAATCATGATCTGAAAGTGGAATTATAGTTAGAGATAGTGAATACTAACTACTCTGACGTTTATGTAAACGAAATATACGCTTGATAGGTGTTTTTGGTAGGACGCCATCTGTGGACATAAATACAAGCGTTAGCAGGTTTTTTAACTTGCATTTTTGTTTATCATAAATGTACCTTTGAGGTCTTTCTTGCAATGATATAGATTGCAGAGGCTTCTACTATGTGGTGATGCTGAACTGAGATCAGACCCATATAGCTATCTGGTTTGCTATGCTGAGTTTGAAGACATTACGTGTCTAAAAAATTCACGCTTGCAAGCTGAATAGAAATTGTTTCATAAATGCTCAGAGTTTGTATTTAGATCTAGTTTCTTTATTCCTGTCTTTCACTGACGATAGCAAATAGCTTGAAATCATGATCTGAAAGTGGAATTATAGTTAGAGATAGTGAATACTAACTACTCTGACGTTTATGTAAATGAAATATACGCTTGATAGGTGTTTTTGGTAGGACGCCATCTGTGGACATAAATACAAGCGTTAGCAAGTTTTTTAACTTGCATTTTTGTTTATCATATATATATATATAATATTTTAATTTGATGTCTGTATTTCTTCAAATCAGTATATGTAATCTTATAATTGAATATTTATAATTACAGTAATTAGATATACATAAAGTATAACGTTAAAACTTTTATCCATTTAGGAGTGCTTTTGACTATCCTTGTATTCTTTATCAACTAACATGACAAAGACTATGAGGATAGTTGAAAGCACTCCTAAGTGGATAAAATTTTTAAGGTTATACTTTACCTATATCTAATTACTGTATATATATATATATATATATATATATTAAAACGAAGATTTGCACGGGTTAAATATATAAAATACATATTTTGCAGGTTCATCCATGTTAAAAACTTTTAATATTAATATACTGACATTTCGACTTGGTCACACAAGCCATCCACAGAGTTATAAAAGGTAGAAAAAAGTCTTTCGACCAAGTCGAAATGTCAGTATATTAATATTAAAAGTTTTTAACACGGATGAACCCACAAAATATGTATTATATATATATTCTAACCTAGTAAATAAATGACGACTTCTTCTCTACGAAATCAATTCGTAAAGCCTAATTCTATTAAAGAGAATTCGGAAATAAATAAACGCTTCCGTATATGATTCGTATATGCTTCGTATAGAACGGGTAGCAAACCCTATTTTACCTAATATAGCTCGACGTTTGGTTAGTTATAATAATTCAGCTACAGCGATATGCAGTTCAGACAGAGATAGAATTAAAAAAAAAATTATCATTAATAAAATAAATTTAAAAGGAAAATTTAGAATAACTAACATTCTTTCTCTATCCAAAACACATTCTCTGAGCTGTAAGTACTTGCACTGTTCGACAATGATGATGATGATTTCAGGTCATTGTTAATATTACCGACTAAATAAAACATTCATTAATTTGCCAATATGCTCTCAATATTTTATTATTATACAATCAGAAGTTTCAATCTCTTAAGCCATGCCATGCTTGTAATATTGATCATAATGAATCAATTCTTAATTTAAGAGCACTTATAATAATGACACTAATCTCAGGGTTCTCTGTTATTTTTAAAGAAAAATGCTCGGCAGTATTGTGTTGTCGCATATGACTGACATTCTGGTCGGCTATAGGAAACATTTACCTTATTTAAATTCCAGGTGTCTTCATCCACATATCAACTATTATAATATTTAACGAGATGATAACCATATTCAATAACAACGCATAATTTTGAATAATACAGTCCTTTTTAATCCAGAATCTCAGTCGGAATGATGAAAAGACAAGGGTGCTTTTGTGTCCTTCCATTATCCATGACAACACAATAATTTAACTAAGATTTATTACTTAGACACTTCACTTAAATGTGTACGAAATAATGTGCAACCAAAACCTACTAGTTTGGGAATAAAGTGGTTTTACACACATATAAAATAAAATATCTTGGTCTGAAGTTTTCAATTCCATAAATAATTCTTATTAAATTAAACTATACTGAAATATTCTGAACTGCTTACAATTGTCTATCTAGTGTATTGAATTTAAGATTTCATAAATGATTTTGGACTCAAGAAAGTATTGTAAGTATTATGCCAATACACTTTTATTTAGCACACAAGAAAAATGACTCAAGACAACTTGTAACAAGACTATAATTTATTATTAAATTTTAACAAGATTATGATTTATTATTACAATTTAACAAAACTATCCTTTATAGTTAACATAATAAACAAACATATACAATTTATTCGATCCCATATGGATAAAACAAAATATAACTAACATTAATTCGTCTATACTTTTAGACCTGGATTCGAACTACTTCTTCATCTTCTTTTTACATTTATGCAAATTGAATATAACAAAATAAATATTATTATCGATACATCAACTCATCCGTTTAGTGTATCTTATATGAACGGTTACTTAACTTTATTAACTAACTATTTGTTTTAAAATACAAATAATCTGATTCTAGGCAATGCGTACAAACGATTTTTATTATCATATCTTTAACTAAATGATAGTTTTTATTTAGATAACTTATTATAATTTATGGGTTATTTATCAGAAGTTACACTTATTATTTTAATGTTTACCTTAATAACAACTGAAGTTGTTATACACACTGTATTCCTCAGTATAAGTTATATTGTGAGTGCTAATTAATCATTAACCCGAATTAAACCTAGTATTTGAACCCTACATTGGCAAATAAAAATTTCTAAATCACGCAATTTTAAACTTACTCTCTCCATTGACTTATTTGTGGATTACCAGCACTATTCCGCTGCACAATCCAGACATTGATCATATATACTAGCACGCTATTTTTACTAAATGGATCTTGAGGAATTAACCTCCAATATATCCGTTATCTTGCCATAACTTTCTAAACAAAACACAATATTCAACACCTTCTGTGGTGGAATTATCTCTATTTTCTCATGAGGAATATGGAATAACACTGAAGGTCTGTAGAATTAACTACTACATTAAAATAGTTTGGTGGGTCCTTGCCTCTTACTTGGGCATAATAGGAACACACACCAAATATAATCCTCTCCTGGGATTTTGGCGAATGAAATACACTAAATACGATATAAATTACTGATCATCCTAACTCTGAGAAGCGATCACTTGGGTTATAAACATACCCGAATACTAGATTTATCTATTCCCCTCATGGAAAATAAAGCTTTTGGGGAGATCATTTTCCATCCCACAAAATAAAGACATTACAATTATTACTTATGCGAATCTTAAGCATATACCAATGCTATATCGGGGCAAGACAAGCAAATACACTAATTACACTAAATTTATGTTCCGGGGTATACTTAGATCAACGTCTGAAATCAATGGATAACACAGAATAAACCATAATGATTTTCACCTTTGCCAAAGAAACATTCAACAAGTAATTGGTAGTCTAGTATCTTGAACTTAATTAAGTGAATGCGTTAATAAAGAATAATTGGGAATAAGTTCCTCAATTAACATAGTATAAATTTGTTTCAAACTTTAAATAAGTAATATCCTGTATAACACTTCTCTTTAATTACTTCTGATAATTTTAACTAGATATTTTACCTATTAAGTATCTAAATTTTTCTTCTTTTACGCATCTAACATATAAATTTATACCCATAATTGCATATCATAAGTAAACACATTTTATAAAAAAAAAATTTTCCATGTCAAATATAAATTTAACCTAGAATAATTACAGGAAAACATACCTTTATGTTTACAAGGTCATTTAAATATTACTTGACTATACAGCCTTTAACCTGTAGATATAAAAAAAAAATACACATAATTTTACAAATTAGTAAAAAAAAATCATTACTTAACAAGTGCTTATTATCTCACTAGAAAAATGTTTTTCCATTGGGCAATTTATCCAGATGAAGAACTTGATCCATTCATAGTTCACAAAGCAAATTTAAAATAAGAAACACATTTTATTATTTCATTTCTATAAAAGTTGCCTCCATTCTGGTGCACTTAATAAATTAGGCAAAGAAAAACCTAGCAGCATTGGATGTTAACTCTTCCTTGAATTAACTGATATAATTTTGGGATCCAAGAAACAATACATATTTTAACATGACGAATATTTGACGATAGACGATCCCATATACAATTCTTTTCTTTTTACTATTGGCAATACGTATCATTTTTAGCTAGCTGGCTTAGGAATAAAATAATGCGCGAATTTTCCAAAATACTATTATTATAAGGACTGCAGCTGACTTACGTGGATATGAAGTTTTAACGACTCAAATTGATGTATAATATAACATATTATATTATGGTTATAATTAAGTCACTAATGTTTGTAGTTTTTATTCCTACTCTAGGAATTGTAATTTGTCTTTAATAAGGAATTCTCCGTAAAATGCACACATACAAATTTTCTGATATTTGCCTTGAGCAAATTTATATTTTCTTTTTAAAAAATATACAGGTGCATAAGTAAATATCCTTGATCATTAATATTATTTTTAGATAATTTTCAGTGAATAAAACATATTTTAACGTGGGGAGCTTACATTATTTTCAAACGCAGACAATTTCTTTTAGAAAGAGCGCGAAATGTTTCTCGTTAACTTCCTTTGGCTTTTATAATATTTCTTTTAATTATAATTTTTCTTTTATACCATGAAAAGATTATTAAATAAGGTAAAGTTAACAAATAATTGTTTATTTCCTGGAAATTACTTATATTGCTTAATTTAAATATAATGACGCTTTCCGTGATTACTGTAGTTAATATGGTCATTTTGAACTTTAGCATACGATAGTATATTTTTGCGTATAAAAAGCTTTAAATAGGTAGATGGCCACAGAAAACAGAATATCTTATCAAATAGGATTAGCCACGCATGATATTATTAAAAATTTACTTGACTTATATTTATTTCTGCAATAAAAAATAATAAAAAAATTTGTTACCAAATTTCAGTACTGCTTCCTCCTTGTAAAACTAGAGTCAGACTAAACTTTCTTCAAAATTTGGCGGTCTTCTTTTAGTGACCTCTTACAGAAAAATAATCATTTAATTATAACATAAACAAAAGAAAAGAAAAAAAAACCTTATTACAATTATATTTTTCCGTATGATTTAAATGGATTACCAAGTAAATTGACAAATAATGAAAAATAATAAATATACTCAATTAATAATTAGTGATGTATATTTCTTTTAAATATGATTTTCTACAAAATAAATCATCAGAAGTTATTGTGCTTTATGACAAGACATTCATCTACTCTCCCCCTCTACCCATCCAAATCAATTACTGTTTATGATATGTGCTTTTATACTATATTAAATTGCTCTTATTGTTAATATTTTAATTAAATTATTCATGCTCTTCTTCAAAATGACATTGGATTACTAAATTTATTAGTTATTTGCTTAAAACACGTTAAAGTGAGTAAATAGCATATTTTATTAATCACTTAATATTATTATTATTTTACTTTTTTATTTCCTAGAAAAGGATAGCATTGTTTTCCTGTGGAAACGATGCTAAATAAACCAAGTGTCAATAACACTAGGTTACAATATATATATTCAATTATAAGATTACATATATATAAACTATGTAAAGTCAATGTAAAATACAATATAGTTTTCCATTTCCACTTGATGTGCCAATACTCAAAGGTTAAAAATGAATAGAAATAATTTTTTATATATTAAATGCTTTTGTTTAAGGTGCACTAAGAAGCAAAAAAATAATTGTTTCTTCAACTACAATTGGAGTTTTCAGTTAAACTGGAAATAAATGCATAGGAAATCCAGAACTTAAAGATTGACTTAATTAATTTTGGACCTCCTCCCCTCCCAATCTTTTAGTTCACGTTAAATTTACAAATTCCAATGGTGATTGAAAAAAAATTACTATTTTGCTTTTAGTGCATAATAAATAACATTTTATATATATATATATATATATATATATATATATATAAAGATTAAATATATATAAGTAATATATATATATATATATATATTACTTCTAGTTATTTAATCTTTAATTATATTTTATTTTTTTTAGGTATTTTAATTACTTTATACAAATATAAAACAGTTTTAGTAACTGTTCCTGCAAATTATTTCTCAGAGTGAGAACAAAAAAATAAAAGACATTTTTTAACAGTCTTCCTCAATTTTTGGGTAATAAAAGTTTTCTCATTTTATACTCTTTTGATCATAATTTTGTCTATTAGCAAGACACACTTGTTAATTGGGTTGATTTTAGGTGATCCTGAAAAAAAAATTGTGACTTACTTGAATATTATCAACTATCTAAAAGAAAAAGATCCAATTTTTTCTTGAATTTAGCATCATATGGTAAGTATGACAAGTATATACATTTATTACTATATTACTTAAATTTTATTTACCATATTTATGTATATAGGTAAAAAATAAACATCTCTTAAATCACTCATTTCATGCCAAAGGCTTTTCCAATAGATGTTTGTAAAGAAACAAACATAAAAAAATATTTATCAGACTTTTTAACAGAAGATAGATGACATTTCCATCATTGTTTACCATCCATTTACTGTTTTTATTGAATCAACAGATAGATTAGTTATAGGCTATTATCTAGGAAAAAAGATAAACCTAAATGAAGTCTGAAAAAAAATTCAAATTCCATTCTGGTTTGATTCAAACTTAGATCATGGATGTAGAGATAGATATGTTACCTTTGCATTTCATCTTGTTTGTATAAGAATTATAATTCTTATAAACTCATTGTAATCAAGCATTACATAAAGGTAAATGTTGAATTTTAAGAGTTTTATAATGCAGTAAGCATGCTTTCAGCAGACCTCTGCCAGAATCATAGAGGTATATAGTATTATATTAATTGTATATTTTTTATCTATGAATTAAATATAAATATATGAATTTTTTTGAAATTAAATTTTATAATTTATTTATTATTATAGTAAACCGATTTAAAAGCAACCTACTAATTTTATTACTGTAAATATTTTATAATTATTATCATTAATTATTTTAAGGAAGATCTTGATGGGCAACTTATTAATAGATTATATATTTTTATTAGATGGTAATAAAAGTTTTAAAAATTATTACACAATGTGTAGAATTTTAAAGATTGTAGGTTTTTTTTTTTAGGGTCAAGGTAAAAATCTTTTCACTTTCTTTTAAAAATGATGATATTTTGTTTTATAAATAATAATACCTTAAGGTATTATTTTTATTTCTGGATTATAAATATATATTTATAGATTGTTTAAATTATACAATTGAGTAATATTTTCTGAAATAACAACGCATTCTCATCTAACTTATTACGTCATAGTCTTTCACATATCATTTTTTATATTAAACTTGTCAAAACAATCTTATGATAGGTCAAGCGTTGGTGGCCCAGCGGTTAGCATAACTGCCTTCCATTCGCTTCTCGGTCAATGAATTTGACATATAAAAAAAAACAATTCTATGATATATATTGTACCGGTCAAAAAGAAGCCAACACATCAACAAACCCAAACTCAAAGTCGGATTCAAACTCAGGTGGTTCAAACTGAATTCAAACCCAACTCACGAGCTCCGATCAAATCAATGGATGACATATATCGACGGCATATGACTATGCGCCAAGGAACTAGCTAAACGGATGATGATGATTAATGAGACTCCTGATCTAACTCTAATAAAGTATAATAAAATAACTAACAATCTTTATAAGTCAACTCATATATATATATGTTCGGGTTGCCAATACAGACAGTGAGCATTAATATTAAAATAATTTGAATAAGAAAGAAAGTTTAAAAAAACCCAAATGTGTTAATAAAATGTTTAATAATAATTATAATTTTGTTCAACTTTTAGATTGTGATTATATAGATTACCTCTAGTCTTTAAACAGAATTTATATTTACAACAAGAATGGCAGTCCTTATTATATGCCAATACTATTACGCAATATTATATGATAAATATATGTCTATGCCCCCGACAAGAAAATAAAGGTAGATAAAGGTATTTGGCTATGACTGAAATTATTATTCTGATTCTAAAGGAAAGAATGTGAGATTTATTTTCACATTCGCAAATCAATTCACAAAGAGCAAGATATGTATCCAGGGCATAACTTTAATATTTAATAGAAAACTTATTTAATTATAAATAAACATGAATTTGTTCGACTTTAATAAAATCAATTCATCACGATTTACGAGCATGAGAGCGGGCTTTACTGGAACTGAAAAATAAACGGTACTGACGACTTATGAGCTATAAGAATAAATATGAAAAATAATGGCTTATCTGTGATTTGAGAAAATGGCAGGGCTGCTTGTATTTGACAAGTCTTCGATGCCCTATATGAAGGATCCATAGAACACAGGGAAAACCAGGTCGGGTCGTAGCCTCGAACCTTTGGTGTTCCAAATATAAAATGAGCAAGTGGAGGAAGTGCTTTCTTCCTAGATAATTAAACTAATAGAAATATCACCGAGGACAAGCCTATGAAACAGGAGATGGCTCGCGTCAGCAACGTTTGGAAAATGATGACTTGGTAATCATCGCATTTAAATAATAATACCCAATTTATATAAAGAGTGCTCTACGTGATGACCTGATCAAGTTAAATTAAAATCAAACGTGCTTTAATCAAAAAGTATTTAATGCAATTAGAAATTATATTAATTATGCCCTAAATTCCATGCCCTTCCTGAATATTACTAGAAAGTATAAAATTTGAATTAGAATATATATATTCATTTAATTCCTTTATCAACCTTTTTGTGAAACAATAAATTAATGTGAATAAATAACTATTATAAATTCAGTAAAGTGGCCGGGAGCATAGGTTAAAAAATTGAGCTAATAATTTGTTATTAGCCATTAATAAAATAGCAAAAATTGTACAAATCATTCAACTCGATAATTAATAGAACTGTATCAAAATAGTTCTCGTGGGTAAGAATTACTGTAAAAAATAAATATATTATTTAACAAGGCAAATGCAACGAAGGAAATTATTATCGAGTTGAAGTTATTATTGGCATATAATAAAAAATAAACAACATTAATAAATCACACAATAAATATATATAATATAATAAATGAACCGCCATCGTAAGAAAAGAGAAAGTTAAATATTAAATTTAAAGACTAGAGATTAAGATAGAGAATTACTACATAATTTAAAATAACATTAACAAAAAGACAATTTTACAGTAGATAGCTTAAAGATGTTTTAACTTAAAGTTCAGAACTGGCCAGGTTCAAAAGGAAATATATTACCATTTCTTCATGGTTGACTTCTGAGTTTCCACAAGGCAGAGTCCAGTTGGATGAAACGTATGCGCGCATTTTGAAAATTATGTAAATAGCATTTTGATGGATTTCTCTAAGGTTTTGGCAGCTTACGATTGGTATATATATTTTTATATTGCAGCCACATTAAAGATTTTCAGGGGACTTAAGGAACCGTAGTCAGACTCTTGAAGTTAAGCCCCCCCCCACCATGGTAGAAACACTATTTTACTTCATAGTTTAACTGGGCAGCTTCTTCTCTAATGAAATATATATGGCTTCTCTTAATGAGGAATAATAGCTGCTTGGAAACTTTTCCTGGGCTCTTTATACTGTATCTGATGCCTTTAGGCTAAATCAATCTTACAAAAAATTTACTAGTTGTTTTTAGATACATTCCTTCGATAAGGCTTTCAAACTCATTAACTTGAATTCATTTTCTAATTAGAAAATGAATTTTTAACATCAGAAAATGATTTTAATTAGGATCGTCCTAACATTTTAAAGACTTATCTATTTCTAATTAATAAAAACTTTAACCATTGTTTTGGAAAGAGAAAATCTGAAAGCTTATCGAAAGAATGTGGCTTTTAATCACTAAAAATTTAACATATTATTTAAAAGTAAAATAAACATTCCCGATGCAATGAAACTTTCGAACAATTATATATATTTAAACATTTATAAATATATATACACGCACAATCCACGCAGTTATAATATATATAAATTCATGAATAATTCTAACATGAATTTATTAATAGAAATGATTAGTTTAAATCTCAAATGAGTTAATTTTAACACACATTTATAATAGTTTTTCTTTAAGGAAACTAGCGTAGACTGAACGCATAAAGCCCCATTGCATCGGAAATTCAAAGTTAGTACAAGGGTTTGAAGTTGGCTACATGTGAAAGATCATGAAGCTAGGATCGAACTTAGATCCGACTGCTTCAATATATATAGACATTATTAGTCAAATATATGTTATATTCTTCTAATGTAATCAATAGGATATCTCCATGATATTTCTACAAGCTGAGTTCGAATCTGCCCAGTTAAAATTCGAAAATTTATTCTATATATTTTTAAAAGTAACAACTTATAACCCACTTATCTAAACATTTAATAATTAATTATAAATGAGCATCTAATTATTTCTAATTGGAAGGTAAAACAATGATAGCAAAAGCATACATTGTAATTAACAGTTGTATTTATATATTGGACTATTTCCATTATCTAATATTAATACTGGATGTTTTCAGAAAAAATGTACTTTATTTATATATTCCAAATACATTCAAATGTTAGTAATAGCAAAAAGGTTAGTATATGCACAATATTTTGAGAGATATTATTCTCTCCTCTTCTTCAGGTGTTGCTGGTCTGAATAGTGACAGTACAAGCTTGGAAATTGAACTTGAAAAATCACCTTGCCAAAGGCAACAGTCAGTAGAAATTTCATATACTTATCTATGAGGTTCCTCCTGATTTCTCCACTTTTTCCTAAAAGCAAAATTGATAAGTGATTTTCATACATTATTTATAGTCACAACAGGTTGACTTATGGGATTGTTTGCCATGGTCATGTGAGCAGCTTCTTTAAATTTTCTTTTTGTATCTTTTCTTCTTAGTCCAATATTTTTGTAGTTTGCCAATTGAACATATGTTCATTGCTACATACATGGTCTGCTACCATAGTTACATCTGGTTTCCTTTTCTAATCATCAATTTGTGTTCTTGCAAGTGCTTTCAATGATAAGAATGCAAACTGATGATTAGAAGAGAGAAAACATATGTGTCTAAGATAGCAGACCATTTATGTACCAAAGAACATATGTCCAATTGAGACAATACAAAAATATTGGATAGAGAAGAAATGGTATAGAGAAGAATATTTTAAAATAACTGCTTAAATAACAATGGAAAATAATCCCATAAGTCAACTGAGTATGACCATACATAATGCATGGAAACAACTAATCAATTTTGCACTTAGGAAAAAGTGGAAAAATCAGGAGGAACCTCATAGGTAAGTATATAAAATTTCTACTGAGATTGTTACCCTTGGTATGGTGACTCAGTTACCTTAAAATTCAATACTCATGAATCTAAGGGTCCAGGTTCGATTCCAATGCTAGTATTGTCACTGGCCAGGCCAGCAACATCTGAATAAGAGGGGAGAATAATACGTATTAAAATGTTGTTCGATACTAAACTGTGTACTATTACTAACAGTGGAATGTATTTGAAATATTTAAATAAAGTTAAATTTTTCTAAAAACATCCAATATTTATATTAGATGATGGAAATAGTCCAATATATAAATACAATTAAAGCACCATCAAAACAAATCTTCAGGAAAACTTTGTAATTATCAAGCTACCAAATTCTTTTACAAATCTCTTCAGGAACATAGAAGTTCTGTAAAATGAAATAAATTTAAGGGGAAATCTTTATGATCTTTAATATTTATAACTATTTTAAGTGATATGAAATCATTATTAAAGTTTTTAAAATATTCCAGCTAATAAAATGAAATAACTATTTCATTTTTAAAAATAATGCTTGTTAATTTTTTTAAATCCTGCTGTCATGATTTTTCTAAACCAAATGTATTTTACTGCTAGTTAATTCTTCGTGTACCTTCTTTTAAAAAAACTGCAACAAAACATCTATTTCAATAATAAAATGTCTAAAGCTAGCTTTGTCTTCAGAAAAAATTATAAGCAATTAATTTAGTCTTAAAATGTTTATCCTCTTTAGAATTAAAAGATAATTTCTTTTCGCTCACTACTTATAACAACTAAAATGCTACCGAGAAGAGACCGCCGTTACAGAACCAGATCTGCCTGGAGATTCGAAGTAGAATGTTGAAGGGATGAATACCGACTAAAATGTGGAATTAGAAAGGAAACAAACCCACGTCAAAAGACTATAAACTCTCACTCCATTCACTGGAACGTCTGAAAAAGCGAGCAACCATCTCTGCAAAAGAAGGGAAGGTTTTCCCTCTCGATGGTTGACCCGACATTGGAAAAATCATACCTAGGTAACTATTAATACATGCATGTCAGAATTAATTTGAAATAAGAAATCAGTCAGAACTAAAGTATTAAAAGTTGCGCAACACTTCGGACAGTTATCATTAAAAGAACTTATGATGGTAATCTATTAATGTATGGGAAGGTAACAATTGAGTTACGATAATTTATTTAATGTTTCATTTGAATTATATTCTTTATTGTATATTTATGTATTTATTATGTTAGGGTGTGGATATATATGTGTGTTTTAGGATTTTATTATTCATTAGAATTAGCGAATTGCAAATTAAATTTTATTTATAAAAGGAAGTACTTAGTCATTTGCGTTTTCTTTTCTCTACCAAGCGAATAACTATTTAGAGTGAATTAAAATTAGATCAGTGAGCTAACAAGTTGATTAATTGAGGAATAAAATAAAGTAAGCTAAATGGATAAATAAATCCAGTCTGTATTGTAAATAGAGTAAAGGAAGGAAGTGCTATAATTTATATTCCTGCTGTACCGTGATAATTCCGGGAAATTTTATAAATATTCCAGGCGCTGGGCAGAACTAATTATTCGATACAAATAATTTGCCCAGCAGAGAAGAAGCGTTTAATTGGGAAATATAATGCTGGGATGATGTTTTATTATGTCAGTGTTCAATTAAGAATATATACTCGATTTTAGGGTGTATATTGGCTTCTTGCTTGTGGTAATCATCATCATCGGTGGTTAACCAGTCGATCACATAATTAAGTGCGGCTGGGGTCGTTAACCGCACGGCGGTGGTGTTACAGTTTATATATTTATCATGTGATTTATTAATGTTGTTTATTTTAAATTATATGCCAATAATCCTTCGACTCGATGAGCCCCTTTGTTCCATTTGCCT
Source organism: Epiperipatus broadwayi (assembly GCA_028023455.1). NCBI lineage: Eukaryota > Metazoa > Onychophora > Udeonychophora > Euonychophora > Peripatidae > Epiperipatus > Epiperipatus broadwayi. The sequence goes on along the minus strand of JAQFVV010015140.1, from coordinate 3,383 downwards.
CACGCAAATAATATAATATTAAATCTGATAATAATTATCACTGATTAGAACTAGATTTATACAGTTCTATCAACCATCGCTTCGAGAGAAATTATTAAATGTGTGTTATTTTTATAATTGGCAAATAATAAATTATTAGCTCCATTTTTAATCTATGCCCCAGCTATTTTTTGTATTCACCAATATGCATTTATTCATATATAATCTTAAAATGTTTTTATTGCAAAAAGGGCCGATAAAGGATTAAATATATTTTAATTCAACTTTGTTATTTTCTATTAAGATTCAGGAAGGGCACGATGATTAAGGCATAATTAATATGATTTTACAAATACTTTAAAATAGTTTTTGTTGAAAGCTCATTTGACTTTAATTAATTTGATCAAGTCATCATGTAGAGCATTCTATAGGGGTTTTAGTATTCAAACAATGACTATCAAGTCATCATCTTCGAACGTTGCTGACGTAGGGTAATCTTCTGCTCCGTTAGGCTGGTTGGTGATCATATTTCTGTTATTTAAATTATCGAGGAAGAAAGCTCTTTCTTTCCTGTTCTTATTAGTCAAAGGGCATAAGACTTTTCAGTTGCAAGCCCCATAGGACTTCGATTATCGACTAGGTATCGTCTTTCAATTTCACTTTATACCTCATAATTCATCAGCACCGTTGCCTCTCTGTTCCGGTAAAGCCTGCTCTGATGCTCGTAATTCATGATGAAGTGATTTAAATTAAAGTCCAACAAATTCTCCATTTTATCTCAAAATAAGTTTTCTAATAAAAATTAAAGTTATGCCCTAAAATATGTATCTTGCTCTTCATGAATAGTTTTGCGAATGTGAAAATAAATATCACATTCTTTCGTATAAAATTAGAGTAAAAATTTCCTTTACTAATGAATATCTTTATCTGCCTTTTATTTTCTTGTTGGGGGCATAGACATAGAATTCCAATATTGCGTAATATCCATTGGCTTATAATAAGGACCGCTACTCTTATTATAATTCTAAACTAAATTAAAGGCTAGAGGTGAGTAATATAATCATTATCTTATTCAACCAAATAAATTCTTATTATTAAATATTTTCTAAACACACTTGGTTTCTTAGTTCATAATTCTTTTATAATTATTTTAATGTTAATACTTGCTGTCTGTGTTGGCAACCCGAACATATACATATGATTCGATTTAAAATCATTTTTAGTCAGTTTATTATCAGATATTAATGTCAGTTCAGGGGTCTCTGATCCTCACCAACAGTTGAGCTAGTTTCTTGGTGCATAGCACTGTGCCATCAATTTAGATTTCTACTAATCTGAGCTGTTGAGTTGGGTTTGAATTCAGTCTTGGTTCAGCTGAGTTTGGATCCGACTTGCAGTTTAGGTGGTAGTGGCTTTTTCGACTGGTACATGGTTATGTTTTTGGTCACCCAATCATTGGGGCTCGAATTAATAAACTCCACACATACCCTGGAGATAGTAATTATGATCTTAGTTACTCAGTCAATTGAGATCTCAATAAATTAAATGTTTCAGTAGAAAGCGATATTTCAAAGAGTATTATATATATTTAAGAGAAAAGTTATGCGAAAATTTAATAAATTAAAATGTCATTTTGTAATTTTCTTTCTTATAAAAATGTTTTCAAGATTATTTTTTAAATGTTCATTCAGTAAAAGATTAGTTAGTCAGAATTATTATTCAAAGAAAAGTAATGATAGAATATATATAAATTAATTATACATGTACTATATCAGTATATATATATATTATACGTTTGTGTTATATGCGTTCGTGACAGTAAGAAAATTATCGCAAGGGGTAAAATTAGATGAAATATTTTTCTGTGTCAAAATTAATTAGTTTATCTCAGTCTTATGATTTAAAATATCCAATATGATATCATGTTAAAAGTTTTAAATTTCAAAGTATTGCTTGCTAGCACATATATTAAATGTTCGCTCCGTATTCTTAGTAGCCTCAAAGTAGGCAAAGACCTTCAAACTGGGAATTATTGGTCAAGCGGTCCAATGCAGTGTGACATTACGCTTTAATGACAATAATTTCTAGAGTAACCTCAAAGCAGGTGAAGACCTTTTGTGTACACCAAGCAGCCAGATGCAGTTGGCAAAATGCTTAAATGGTTTACACGCTTTTATGCTAGCAAGATTAAAAATGATATCAACAAATAAAAGTTCTTGTGAAATATTAATTTTGACGTTTTTTTTTGTGTGTGAAAGCCTCATGCTTAATGAAAATAATATTTGAATTTTTATATTTAAACTCAGGTCAGGAACGTGTCAGTTGTTATTAAATAATAAATACTCATCATCAATAAAATTGTTCTGTCAAAAATTAAGTCAGTCATATGTGGTTTGGGGGTCAATGGGTTATTTCACAGGCCCTATTGATCTCATTTTGCTCACTGGCACCCATATAAATAAATTTGTCAGCAAATTTGATTGTCAGCACAGTAGTGGGTCAGTTGTCTAAATAATGAAAACCAAATGTGTCCAATACAATTACTTGTACTTCCTGCTAATATATATATATGAAAAATAAAAACAAGTTAGTCACGTAACCTGCTATCACTTGTTATTTATGATCAATAGATGGCGTCTTTACCAAAACCGCCGAAACAAGTGTAAAATATTTTTACATAAACGCAAAAGGAGTCAGAATTAACTACCTCTTTCATTTTGCTCACCTCCAGATCAGCTGATTTCAAGCTGGTTTGCTTTCGTCAGTGGAAGGATAGAGCTATAGAAACTAGGTCTAAAGACTGACTCTCAAGCGTTTATGCAAAACGTTTATATCAGTTTGCAAGCGTGAATTTTTCAGACCGGTAAAGTCTTCAAACTCAGCCTAGCAAGCTAGATATCTATATGGGTCTGATCTCAGTTCAGTTTCACCACATAGTCAAAGTCTCTGCAATATATATCATTGCAAGAAAACTTTAAAGGTACATTTATGAAAAATAAAAACAAGTTAGTCACGTAACCTGCTATCACTTGTTATTTATGATCAATAGATGGCGACTTTACCAAAACCGCCGAAACAAGTGTAAAATATTTTTACATAAACGCAAAAGGAGTCAGAATTAACTACCTCTTATCATTTTGCTCACCTCCAGATCAGCTGATTTCAAGCTGGTTTGCTTTCGTCAGTGGAAGGATAGAGCTATAGAAACTAGGTCTAAAGACTGACTCTCAAGCGTTTATGCAAAACGTTTATATCAGTTTGCAAGCGTGAATTTTTCAGACCGGTAAAGTCTTCAAACTCAGCTTAGCAAGCTAGATATCTATATGGGTCTGATCTCAGTTCAGTTTCACCACATAGTCAAAGTCTCTGCAATATATATCATTGCAAGAAAACTTTAAAGGTAC
>JAQFVV010015139.1:0-19910 GCA_028023455.1 Epiperipatus broadwayi | reverse complement strand
TTGTTTCATGGATTGTATTGTGGAACCGATAAACTATGTTCGAACTCAGTACCACGGGTGGCTTCGCTACTCGATGGTGCTGCTGTTCTGTATGGTGGTCGAATTCTGCACTATGTTTACGAGTCACACGTTTTCTGACTGTTACAATATATATATATTGAAATGAACAATCTATTATTTATTTCAATAAATAAAAAAAAAAAAACTAACATTTTTTTCTTCGATGCTAAATCTATGCAAATTTGATTTAAAAAAAAAAGAAAAAATTAAAAATGAAGTTCAAGAAGAAACTAAGTTTTGGATATAAAAATTAGTTTTTCTTTTTACTCTAATGAGAAGGGAATACTACTTTATTTAAATCCCACGATTTTATCATGCATCATGAATAATAAGGAGGGACATTACTAACAATTAGCTAGCTCTAACCTGGAAAACTTTGAATGATACTTTGAATAACATGGCTGAAATGAAGAATTAGTGCTTATTTAAAATACAGCTAGAAATTATATATTTTTATTATTTGTCAGAAAAGAAGAAAATGTCAATTATTTTGTTTTGGTGAGCCTTATATTTAAAAAGTGATTTATAATTTGTTTTAAATAATCTGAATTTGTAAATAACATTTTTTATGCAGGTATTACTTATTAAAAGAAGCTCACTTAAAAAAAAAGAAAGGGAAAGGAAATGAATTGTAAAACTGTATTTACTTGATAAAATTATTTTTTTTAAAGAAAAAATAATAATTATTATATATCACACTTGTATGCTAAGTTTATTAATTTTATATAAGTTAATAATAAAAATAAAAATTTGAAAAATAAGGATAACCATATAAATGCAATGCACACACACAAATGTCTAAGTCACAAATAACTGTAATTAACAGCGTAATTATTTCCATTAGTCTCATTTGTTCATAGTTAAACCTATATTTGATTACTGAAAATTGAGTTTTATGTAGATGGATTTATATGTGCACAGTTGTTTGTTCAATGTTTAATAGTTTACATATGTTTATATTCATATGGGAGAATACATTTCTATCAATTTAATGAGTTAGGGATCGACCTCAAAACAAGTCATCTCTGTATAAATTGTTGTTTATTAAATTAGGCTTAGAATTCAAAAAGTGCCATTCTTAATAGTTATTATATAGAAGGTTTATTCAATTAGTGTTTAGACCATAAAAATGACATCTCTTTATATGAATTATTATATAAGTGGTTAGGTTTAGGAATAGGATCTAAAAAAGACCATTCTTCATGATTTTGTAATAAAAATAGCATTCGTGTCTATTCCATATAGAATATATGTATGTCTAAGTACTAGAAAAAAAGTGAATCAAAGAAATGTTATATTTATTAATTCATACATGCATAGAATTATATTTAAGTTTATTGAAGACAAGGTTAAAGATACTGTGAATGTGATATTATGTATGGATATATTGATACTAAGAAGTATAAAGATTAAAGAATTTTATTAAAGAAATAAACAGCATATTAATTAACGATTATATTTTGTAAATAAATTACTAATATATGATTTGTTAACTTTATTAAAGAAAATATATTTTACACCAATTAATAATATGTACACTTTTAAATAAATTGTTATTGCATGATTTGTTACTTTGCTTATATAAGATTGCTAGGTCTACTATCATTCATCAGGAGTAATTTATGTTCTCTGCAATTTAACCTGGCATTACAAAAGGACTATGTAATGATTGGATTATTATATTAAATAAAATATTTAGATATACATGTGTTAGTTTATTTCCTGATGCCTAAAGCCAAAATATATAAATAAAGTATAAGATTGTAAAACATGCTAGTCTGACCATTACATAGTGTGTGTATATATATATATATATATATATATATATACATATATATATATATATACATACATATATATATATATATATATATATATATATATATATACACACACAATTACTTCTCTATAAATCTGCTTTAATATTTCAACCAGCAGACTGGTTTTCGTCAGAATGAACAGCAAAATGGCAATTTTCAGAATTTAAACACTAAAAAATTACAAACATTTACATATCAAATAACAAAATTAATTCATATAGGCTAAAATTCTTTATATAACAATTCTTATCAATCAACCAACTGATAAATATCTCATACCTTTTTAACATACACACACACACAAACAGTAATTACATTATTAAACAACTAAACATCACATGATTACCATCTCATACTAGCACATAATTGTTGTAAACAAAAGCAAAACTCTCCATACAGTAGTGCCATCCTGTGCTAACCAGAGTAATCAAGCCTTCTGGGATCTATTGATTACTCTGGTTAGCACAGGGTGGCACTACTATATGGAGAGTTTTGCTTTTGTTTAATTACATTATTATTAATTTTTTACAAAAATACTTATAAAACTTTACCAAACTTTCAAAACAGTACAAAAATAAAAAAATCTTTACAAACACAAATTAGTTATTCTAATACATGTATGTACAATATAAATGACTGTACAAAAATATACAAAACTTTGTACAAAAATTACAAAAAAAATCTTTCAAAAAAACCTTTTTTCAAAAAAAAAAACAACTAAAACCATACATATATTATTATATTAAAAAATCATAAATATATAATATTATATATATACATCAAACACTATATACACCTGGCTCTCATTTTATGCGAATTATTTTAATGCGATTTTGAAGTTATGCGATTCATGTTTCTTCTTAATATCTTTCATATTTCATTATATTTATTAGATATCAAGAAATTTAAATTATTAATAACTTATTTTCACTCAAAATACTTTTTTTTTCAAAAATATAACATTATATTAGTTACATTCGAATATCGGTTTTTCAAGCCAATTGTGCAAATGCTTTGCGAGTGTTAAATAATAAATGAATACCCTCTGACCAATATAAGATATAGAATTTATGCAGGAATAAAAAGAATCCTCTTATTCCTATGACTCAAATATTAGGAGCTAATGTGAATATGGCCCGAAGTTGTATTTAGAAATTTAGCTTCTATGTAAATAACCTATTTATATTAATGAGTAAATAATAATAATAGATTTATACTTTCATATAAAAATATCGCAATAAATATTCAAAAAATTTAAACTTTTAAACTGTATTTTGTTATATATAGCAGAAATAAATAATCTTTTAGATTTTTAAAATAAAAAATGAAGATTTTATAAACTGAAAATAATCTTTCTAATGATAATGTTTAATTTTTTTGTTTTGATTGCGATTTCATTTTTTTAATATAGAAACAGAAAACAATTAACACAGCACAATACTAAAAGTGTCACTAGTTGTACATCACATCACGAATAAAAATAAAGTGGCTAACAGGTTTTTCTAGGCATAATTGGTGAGAGATTCTTGACTTCATTTAAGGAGAAGCCACATCACATCAAATCTGATTTCTTATCAGTTTACAAATGAATGCTAGCAGTAATGATTAAAATATGTATGAAAAATGTAAAATTAAATATTGAAGTTAATAAAAAAAGTAAAAAAAGTTTGTCTTGTATTAATTTTTTTAAAATATTTGAAATTTTTTATTAGTCATACTTTATTTGCGTATTTTTTTAATGAAAATTTTAAAGTAATTTTTCCTTGTTGCTTTGCTTTTATGCGAATTCTGAATTTTTCAAGGTAAGTTAAGTCTATTTTTGTGCAATTTTTTTTAATGCAGGTTTTCTGTGGAACCTATCTACCACATAAAATGAGACCCAGGGGTATATATATATTATATATATTTTACTATATTTCTTACCTGTCCACCTATAAAAAAAAACCTAGTAATAAATTAGCAATAACACATTAAAAATAGTTTTATAAAAACTAAACAAACAAATAAAAAAATAAAAAAACAAAAAAAAAAACAATAAAAAAAAACAAATCCATAGGAAACTAGTTAATTCAAGGATGTGATAGTACCTATGTTCATATTCATACCATGAGGATGTAACATCTTAAATTAAAACTAAAATAAACTTTCCTTCTGCTTCCTCTCCCTCATAAAAGCAAAAATATCTTCTAATTTAACCACCTGTTAAATCATCAATTCAGTGATAAGGTAAATTAAAAGATTTAGAAACTGGTCTATTTTCATTTTTATGTAAAACATCAACCCTATGGTTGGTTATTTTAATATGTAGGCTGTATGCTAACCCACCTATGTAATGACTCAAACACCTATTACTATTAAATATATTAATTTCATATTTTTACAATTGACATAATTAGGGATATACCATTTAAAATCATCAATGAATTCTCCTGATCCATCTTCATAACAATAATATGTTTGCATGTTATACATCTCTTACCCTCACATGAAAAACATCTTTTTCCTGACACAAAATTTATGCTAAAATTTGTCCTTACTAGTCTATCCTATGATATACAACTTTAGATGGATGGGAAAAACAGATCTCAGCTAATCTGTGGAATTTAATATATTAAAATGTTTCCATAATATTTGATTAATATTCAGTAAATCATCATTAAAGGTAAAAACCAGTGGTGTATCTATCAATTGACTATTTCTTTTCTTAGATAAAAGAAATTCTTTCCAGTCAATTTCTGATTTTATTACTCCCCTATCTAATAGTCTTTTAGAATATTTCATATTGATAAATTTATTACACAAAACAGATTATCTGAGACCTGTTTCTCTATTTACCTAAAGTTGCATATTGTGGGACACAGGACACTTAGAGATAGACTTGTAAGAATTTTAGCACTAATTTTGTGTCAGGAAAGATATTTTTCATATGAGGATAGAGATGTATAGCATGCAAACATATTATTGTTATGAAGATGATTCAGTGGAATACCTTCATGATTTTAAATGGTATATCCTCAACTATTTGAATTGTAAAAGTATGAACTTATTATATTTAATAGAATGTAATAGGTGCTTGAGTTGTTACATAAGTGAGTCAGCAAACAGACTACATATTAGAATAACCAGCCAGCCATAGGTTTGATATTTTACATAAAAATGAAGACAGACCAGTTTCTAAACATTTTAATTAAGCTGATCACTTGATTGATGATTTAACAGTGCTTATATTGGAAGATAATTTTTCTTACATGAGAGAAAGGAAGCAGAAGGAAAGGTTTTTTTATTTTTAAATTTAAGACATTACATTCTCATAGTATAAATATGAATATAGGTACTATCTCATCCTTGAATTACCTAGTTTCCTAAGGATTTATTTCTTTTTTATTTTTTTTATTTTATTTTATTTTTTTGTTTCCCAGAGAATTGAATGTTTTTTAATGTTTTATTGCTTTATTACTTGTTTTTTTTATTTTATAGGTGGGCCAGTAAGATATATATATATATATATATATATATATATATATATATATATATATATATATCTATATATATAATAAAATACATATAGTAAAATATATATAGTGTTTTATATATATATAATAGTATATTTTTATGATTTTTTTATATATAATAATATATATATATATGCTTTTAGTTTTTTTTTAAAAAAAATGTTTTTTTGAAAGAATTTTTCATTGTTAGCCAAGAGGTCAGCACAGTAGCCTTGCAAGCAAGCAGTTGGTTGCAGATGGTTGTTGCGAGTTTGCCTTCTGGCCGATGCTATGACATATGGAGAAAAGTTTGGTATATTCTTGTAGAGTATTTTTATTTTGTGTTTGTAAAGAATTTTTCTTTTTCTTTTTGTAGGGTTTTGTAAGTTTTGTAAAGTTTTAAAAGTATTTTATAAGAATGTAATTACTGTTTTTTGTTTGTGTTAAAATAGTATGAGATATTTAACAGTTAGTTGATTGATAAGAATTGTTGTATAAAGAATTTTAGCCTATAGGAATTAATTTTGTTACCTGGGATGTAAATGTTTGTAAAAATCCATGAAAAAATCTAATTCAAGAATAGAAAATGGTGTTTAAATTCCAGAAATAGGCATTTTGCTGTGTTTTTTGATGAAAACCAGTCTGCTGCTTCAAATATTAATTGTGTTTTTTTTATTAGTATTTTTATATTTTTTTGAGTTAGTTCATATATTTATTATTGTCATATATATATATATATATAGGAATTACAAATGGTGCTGTGCAATGGGTGGATTATTGTATTGAATAAAATATTGTTTTAGATTTATATATGTTAGTTTATTTCCTGATGCTTAAAGCAGGTGACCCCCATATAATTTATGTAAATATATAAATAAATAAAGTGTAAGATTGTGAAATATGCTAGACTGACCATTACATAGTATATATATATATATATATATATATATATGTATATATATATAGTATAGATATGGTATTTGATATATATATATATATATATATCAAATAAAATATCTTTTATAGTTTAACAATTGTAGTAATGGTATATAAATTAATATCATTTACGTTCTTTATTACTTTTACAATACTTTTTACAACCCACTATTGATGGTTTCAGTAGTGGGTTGTAAAGAGCACTGTAAAGAATGTAAATGATATTAATAGTATATGAATTTGGCAATGCAATAAGAAGGATAATATTATAATACTTCATAAAGAAGATAAATAATATATACAATTATAAAGCATTAACAGTGATAATAAATATTCATAAAAACAATTATAAAAATACAGAAATAGTTTCATTTGCTATCACAATCTTTTTCGACTTCTAAACATTATAAATTTTACTTCTGGCCAATTTAAAATGTTTAGCACTGTCCTATACATGAGGGGTCAGAATGACTTGAGGTCAACATGGGCATGACAACAATATTGGCATCAGCATGGGGTTTGGGAATTTTATCATCAGATTTTCAATGGTATGGATGGCTGAAGAGTTGAGATTGGAGTAACTTGAAGCCTGTCCATTAAAGTGTAAGGATTTGATATTTTAATATAATTTGCACACTGATTATATATATGTATGGGAGTGATCTGGACCAACTGATGAGTGCTTGTTTAGTATGAAATACGTGTATTGGTGATTTTTTTTTCTGCATGTGCATGATCATGTGTATCAGAAGTATGAGATAGTGTGGATACTGAAGAGACTTGAAAGTCTGAGTTCAAATCCCCTATATTTAAAAGTAACTGAAATAATAATTCTGTATTTTTATAACTGTTCTTATGATATTTATTATTCCTATTAATACTTTATATATACACAAATTGAAAACAACTATCTTATTTTTATCATATTTTATCCATTACTATAACAAATAAAAATCGATGCAATATAATCTGTTTTGCATTTAATTATATATATTCTACGGTATAATAGAAATCTAATCCGACATTAATACAATAAATATTTAAATGTTACTAATATGATCCAATTGACATTAAAGCATGATATTTAATTTGAAATTTGTTGTAATAGTTTATTTCATCAAGACTCATAGTCATAAAAACAGTATTTTCCATTCATCATTTAAAAAGGGAACTTAGTATGATCAAATTAATATCTAAATAGCTAATAAACAATCAATAACACTAAAAATAATATATAAAACAGATTAAAATTTTATCAGATCTTCAAAGTCCTATCTAATTTCGTTTTTATATTTTAATTATTGATACTATGAAAAAAATCGAACCAATCTCTGCAAAATAAGAATTATAGATTCAAGCATTCTTAATCATCTATCATGAGAGAAGATTCCGTATCAATATAGCTATTTTTATTTCTTATTGAGAAAACATTGTTTGTTTTATATATGTACAGTCTCCTCTATTATATATATATATGGATCATATAAATATTGACAATATAATAGAAATTTATTAGCTTTGAAATAATCAGGCAACTACTAATTAAAACGTCTCCATATCTGAGATCATGCGATTTTGTAAATAATCTGCTTCATAACTTTTATTGAAATTTGTATTGCGCATTAAATTTATTTAAATAGCGTTTGAATGGAGAGCCTTCAAATACTGTATTCTTTCCACTCAGCATTAACTATTAAATATTGCAAATCTAAATAAAGTTTGGTCTTAGAGATCAGATTATTTTTGGTCTGTTGAAAAATAATATGATGAAGTTAGCCGAAAATTAATTTTAAAATAAAAATAATTATCTCATGATTTAGGCTAAATGCAAAATAAACGAATTTTTTTCTTTCATCCGAATATGGGCAATCACAAAAGCAAATTCTTTCATGCATATGTAGATTATGTTAAAAAATAAAATAATGATAAAATTCTTAAATCTAATCCTTCAATTTTAACCTAGATTTTGATATATAATTCTGGAGGTTCATTTCGCTTCTTTTATTAATTAAAGATGTTAAAAGAAGTAGGTGAAATTAAGTAACAACTATGAAGATGATGAATTGTAAAAATCTTGAGATCCTTTTGAAATTATATCTATTATATATACGAAAGATAAATGCATCAAAAATACATAATATTTTCTAAAATTATATACAAAAAAGGTAGATAGTTGAATGCAAAACTATTTTTTTAGTTTAAAAAAAATAAAAAAATAAACGCATTTTTTTCGGATAATAGAAATTTTGTTACATTTATAACCTCGTCTACATTTCCTCTGCGGAATCTTTTTTGTATTTTCATTCTCAAAGAAATTTTTTCAAATCGGGTGCTCAATCAGATTGAAGATACTTTGTTCCTTATTTTTTAAAAATTTCTTCTTTTTTTTTTATCAGAAGACCGATTCTTATTGAGAACCATCTCTCAGGGGAAATACTGTAAAATAAAAAAAATCATGTGGTTTCCAAACTATAATTTAAAAGAATATTAAAAAAAAAAAAAAAAGACTAGGTTTTAGATAGTTTTTCAATTTCGGAATTTACAAGTGATTTAATGCAGGTATAAAAAAAATGGAATTATGTATTTTATTTTCCGTCTTAAAACTTAGTTTTCAGATTTCTTTTCTGAATAAAAAAAAATTCTTATAATGTATAATCCAGTAATTTAAATTTTATAAGCAAAACATATATATTAATAATAAAATATGACATCGTGGCATAATACTAGCATATCTGCTTGTATTATCAAAAATCTGGTATTCAAATCCAGGCTGCCTCATTTTTCAAAATTATTTTTTTATTTTTAAATAAATACCCTTTTTTATATCAAATTAGGCAATAAAACTATCATAATCAGAAACGATCTTTTTTTACTCTTTCTCTGTAAAAAAAGGTGTTAGAGAAATTTGACCTGTACTTTACACAGGCCCACTGCATGGGTGTGAGGTGAGGTACCTTTGTGCGAGATAAATTTCAGTGCCCCTAATCTCATGAACAGAGCTTGCCTGAGATAGCACATGACCTTGCATTTATCAAGGTCCTGTATCTGCTTGATCTATATCTTTTGTGAAAATTAAGACATTTTATCACATGTTAAATGAAATTATGTTCCCTTTTTTTGTCTATTTAATTTGTAACTCATACAATGAATATTATATTCAAAGTAATATAATTGTAAATCTAGTAATATGCGATAATGAAAACTTTTTAGTTACGTTGTTTATCTAAATGTTTCGAAATGTTCTGATCACATTAATGTAAAATGAGTTCTTCATTAGCATTTTTATGTATTGAATTAGAATACGCAAAAAATAATAACTGAAATACAGGCTTAATATATATCTGTGTCAATATATGTAATATATAGGGTATATGAGCACAGACTTTCACACGATCCACCACTCTCCACTCTATCTCATAACACTGATGCACTTGAACACATATATGTCGAAAAGATAAATAATCACCAATATGTGTATTTCATGCTAAACCAGCAATCATCAGTTGGTCCAGTTATCATCTCTACACATATATGCAATAAGTGTTCAGATATATATTAAGATAGCCAATCTTCATACTTTAATGGACAGGCTTCAATCGCTCTACACTCCAACTCTTCAGCCAATCATCCAATTGAAAATCTAATGATGAAATTCCCAAAGGCCACTATCAAGCTGAGATTTTCATCACACTCATGTTTACTTAAAGTCAATCTGACGCCTCATGCACAGGACATAATCCATTTTAATTCATATATGAAAGATGGGCAGACATCTCTACTATGTAATAACTGAAATACAGGCTTATTATATACCTGTATCAATGTATGTAATATATAGGGTATACGAGCACAGACTTTCACACAACCCACCACTCTCCACTCTATCTCATAACACTGATACACTTGAACACATATCTATCAAAAAAATACATAATCACCAATATATGGTGTTTTATGCTAAACTAGCAATCATCAGTTGGTCCAGATTATCATCTCTACACATATATGCAATAAGTGCTCAAATATATATTAAGATAGCCAATCTTCATACTTTAATGGACAGTCTTCAATCCATTCCACACCTCAACTCTTCAGCCATCCATCCAATTGAAAATCTGATGGTGGGCTTTGAGCATTCCATCATCAGATTTTCAATTGGGTGGATGACTGAAGAGTTGGAGTGTGGAGTGGATTGAAGCCTGTCCATTAAAGTATGAAGATTGGATATCTTAATATATATATATATATATCTGAGCACTTATTGCATATATATGTAAAGATAATACTCTGGACCAACTGATGATTGCTGGTTTAGCATGAAATACATATATTGGTGATTATTTATCTTTTCAACATATATGTGTTCAAGTGCATCAGTGTTATGAGTAGAGAGTGGTGAGTCATGTGAAAAAAATAATAAAATTAGGATGTAATAATAAGTAGCATTAAGCTAATGCACATGCACTTTGTGGATTTAACTATAAATGAATACTCACAATTTTTCAAACACAAGATAAAGTCTTTGTGAAAAGATAGGATGAATCCATCTATCCTGTCAACCCAAATGTTTAAGTATGAGCAAATCTTAAGTATTTGGAAATGAGAGTGTGAAGATATTAGGATGATATTATTAATGATTCTGCAATATAACATAAAAGAAAATACTTGTTTTTTTTGCATTATATGTATTCTATTTTGTTTTTTCAAATATTGATGCAAGAAAATTGCACAAAATCATATTTATAATTAATAAGCAATTACTAGTATATGGAAGTACTAATTTGTGCTGTTTTAATACATCTATATTTGCAAGTAAAATTTATATATATATATCTAAATGTTTTTATCATGAGAAAAAGATCCTCCCTCCATTAAATAAAATTAGTTAATTAAAACAATGAATTCTATACAATTTTGTTTAACCAAAAACACAATAGATTACTAAAAAAATTATAATTATTTACATTTTTACCTTTTTATTTACATATTAACTCTCAAAACTCTCCATACAATATTGTCACCTTTGCTAAACAGAATAATCAATGGATGCCAGAAGGCTTGTGCATAAAATCCCTATTTAATGCCTACTCATTCAATATCCCCAGACTAGTTTCTGGCTTGTGGCCTTTGTCAGCGAGGAGCTTTGGATCTGAGAGCACTGCATCTAGATCTTAGGATCTAATGCAACCCTCTAGCAACCACCTTTTATCTCTACTTAACTACAAAACTATGAGAATGAAATTTTAAAACACAAAAATATTTTCAATCTAAGCTCAATAGCTTATATAGTCATATGGGTCTGAACTCAGTTGAGCATGCATACCTTTTGGTGTCTTTGGCTCTTTTACAACCATAGCCACCAATAGAATGTTATGGCTATGGTTGTAAAAGAACCAAAGACACCAAAATGTATGGGTGCTGAACTGAGTTCAGATCCATATGACTATATAAGCTATTGAGCTTAGATTAAAAATATTTTTTTGTGTTTTCAATTTCATTCTCATAGTTTTGTAGTTAAGTAGAGATAAAAAGTGGTTTCTAGAGGGTTGCATTAGATCCTAAGATCTAGATGCAGTGCTCTCAGATCC
This sequence comes from Epiperipatus broadwayi, assembly GCA_028023455.1. Lineage (NCBI taxonomy): Eukaryota > Metazoa > Onychophora > Udeonychophora > Euonychophora > Peripatidae > Epiperipatus > Epiperipatus broadwayi. The sequence continues at coordinate 8,015 of JAQFVV010015139.1, read as the reverse complement.
AAAGCTCCTCACTGACGAAGGCCACAAGCCAGAAACTAGTTTGGGGATATTTGATGAGTAGGCATTAGATATGGATTTTATGCACAAGACTTCTGGCATCCTTTGATTACTCTGTTTAGCACAGGTGGCAATACTGTATGGAGAGTTTTGCTCTGTTTATCAACAATTAATGTGCTAGTATAGGAGATGTGATCATGTGATGCTTAATGGTTTAACATATTAATCGACTTTGATAGCTGCAATATGATAAATAGCAATCAATTTTAATTAAATCGACCCTAGCCATCTTGTTTTTACTTTGTGTCATTCGGAATGTCAGTAATAGAATAATTTATATAAATGCTTTTCAGTTTAACATCTTAGTCATGTGAAATCATGGGGTACCTAAGGATTTTAGAAAGTAAAGAAGTTTTTACACTTATTTTATTTGATAAATTTTTAAAAACCCTTATATCATGTCTGACAGTTTCTTTTGTTTAATGACAAATTATAATAAAGGGGAGGAAACAAGCAATTGGATTCTTCCCCCAGTATAGATAATTTTATAGATACATTCTTATATATAAATAAGCATTTATTTTTTTATAGCATCTGTATACAATTTGTAATTACATTCATATCGGCCTTTCAAGCCAATTGTGCAAATGCTTTGCGAGTGTTAAATAATAAATGAATACCCTCTGACCAATACAAGATATAGAATTTATGCAGGAATAAAAAGAATTCCTCTTATTCCTACAACTCAAATATTTATATATGATACAAATCTGAAGTACTGGCACAGAAGGTGTGGCAATATAACGGTCACTTTAAATTACTATATACAATGTCTGAATGAGTGATGCCGATGAAATTTTCTAGAATTTACTAAGCATCATTCCAACTGAAACTTAATCATATATACAAATAAGCATTTATTTTTATAGCGTCTGTATACAATTTGTAATTACATTCATATCGGCATTTCAAGCCAATTGTGCAAACGCTTTGCGAGTGTTAAATAATAAATGAATACCCTCTGACCAATACAAGATATAGAATTTATGCAGGAATAAAAAGAATACCTCTTATTCCTATGATTCAAATATTTATATATGAGCAAATCTGAAGTACTAAGTCAGAGGGTATTCATTTATTATTTAACACTCGCAAAGCGTTTGCACATTGGCTTGAAAGCCGATATGAATGTAAATACATTCTTAGTAGATTCAGTTACAAGTTAAGTTTTATAGGTATTACAATAAAGCCATGTTAATAAAATACAGGCAATATCTTTTTTAAAATTTATTTTTAATTAATTCTATTAGCAACAACTTGATAAAAATACATGTTTTTAAAATCCACCATCTCATGTATAACTTGTTTATGTTTTTAACAAAAATAGCCTCACTTGTTTTCTTAAATAATAAAATACAATACTTTGTTATGGTATTTAATTTTTTTAATGTCTATTAATAACTAGATTGTTTATATATATATATATATATAATGCTTTATTATACAGTTTGACAATTAAAGATTTAGCTAGAATTTACTTATGGAAAGAATTATTCAAACGGAAGTCAATCTCTGATAATGAGCTATTTTTTAAATAATATAAATTTCCACACACTCGCTCGCTGGTAAGAATTTAAGTGAATCACTTAAATTTAGACCATACATTCTATATATATCAACTCTTAAGACTATGCTTAATTCAGGACTTGAGTCTATTTTGTGCCTGATGTTATAATCAAATATTCAATTGTACAAATCTATTTAATCTATCGCAGAAGATAGTGTCTCATTTTTAACCACCTACTATTAGACAAACATGACTTATAAATTTAAATCTATTATTATAAAGTGCTGAAAACTTTGAAATTATTCAAATGGAAGTCAATCTCTGATAATATGCTATTTCTTAAATATTATAAATTTCCATGCACTCACCAGCCAGTAAGAATTTTAAAAATTTAAGTGAATCACTTAAGTTTAGAGAGTACATTATATATACAAGAATATATATATATATAAGAATTTTAAATTTTATATATACAAGAATATATATATATATAAGAATTTTAAATTTTAATATTTAGATTGTTTATTCAATAAATTTTTAGAAGCCATTAAGAATTAAATATTTTGTTTTGCTTAGATTTACATGGTAGGATGGATTATGTATCAATTATCAGTTTTTAGTTAGAGTACAAGTAAAAAGCTAATATTGCATTAAAACGAGGTAATATCATTAATAAAAATAGGAAAACCTATTTAGTAAAATGTAAATAGGCAATAGGGGATAATAATAACAAAAAAGACAAAGATAACACTATTAAAAAAGATTAGCACAACTCAGCATGAAACCCAGACATATTTCAGAGATGGACTCTTTACTAGTACTCCCTAGTGAACAACTCATTTAGAACTCATAAAACATTATTGATAAAGATTATTTCATCATATGCAGAATTACTATAATTAGGGACAATATTTTTAAAATAAGTTTTATTTTTAAATAAATTATTAATGATAATCTGTTACTTTTTATATAAATTAGAATATTTAAATAAAAATGATTGGAAAATCTAAATTTTTTTATTTACATATAAATTTTATTAATTGTAGAGATGAAAGGACATTGTCTTGTTCAATTTTCCAACAGTAGAGTATTTATGAAATATATTTCACAGCTAGAGCAATTGCCACAATAAATTTAAATAAAAACATATTCCTCTTATGTTTAAATAAGAAATATTTACAATATAATGTGTTGCTAGGAATAATGTAATTTAGAAATCTAAACATTTTCATATTACATATAAGTTTTACTAATTATCATGACAAAATAGTGTCAGTTTTGTCAGTTTAACATAATGATACGAATATACATGTAGTATATTTTGAGCTCATCTTGAAATTCAAAGTCCAGGTAATAGCCAAAAATAAGTTTAAGTGAAGAACTATTTTTCTCATATTTAAATAAATATATTTACTGTAAGAATGTATTTCTCATGAAATGATTTGAAAATGTAATCAATTTTATTTACATACAAATTTTGTTAATTATATTGGTACTTGGTAAACCAATATTGAATTGCCTTTTGTGCCACACAACCTGAACACATGCACATGGTAATCATGTATTAATCCTTTTTTTTCATAGTAAATATTTTTTTAATATATATTGTAACCAGTTGGTTAAATAGATGCATTACAAGTAGTTAGATGTTGACAGCTTGTTCCTCAGGTTTAATGTATTAACTAATGGGGAAATAATATTTAATTTTCCCATGCATATTTTTATAATAACAATGGGTCTTTAATTAATTAAATATTTCATGTCCTAATATGACAGTATGAGAGTTCTCAAACATTACATTTGTTAAATAATAATATGGTTTTAATGTGTAAATATCTTAATAAGAATTATAAATGATTGTAGAAGAGAGAGAAAATTGTAAAAAAATGTAAACAAGTATTTTTTATTCTCTCTTCAGTAATTATAATTAATTACTATTTTTAATTTAAACTATGAAAATGTACTAAGAAAAAAATAATTTTCTCTTTTTTGTAAATTATTTAATTGATATTAATTTTAATCTTAAAAGACAGGTAAAGTTTGTATTTAAAATGGTTTTTTTTTTTTAAAAATATTTTAATGGTTTGTAAATTTTATTTCTAATTAGAATTGCTGGTTTTCTTTTACCTTTATCTCTTTTCATTCCAAAAAATCAAATCCAGTGTAATTAACTGATTATTTTGTTTTTCTTTTTGCAAGAAAATTTTTTTAATTAGAAAAAAATGCCAGGAATTTTATGATATTAATTTAAATTCTCAACTAGTTTTTCAATGTCTTTAATTAAGGAGGGAAATGGCTGAGCAATTGTATGTAAAAAGTATGTAATTGGTTGTCATAAAAACTATCATATTGGAAACAGATTGTGAATGATTCACAATCAAGATTCTGTTAGAAAAAATAATGTGGTTGTAAATAAGTCAGAAGACCCAAGTATCTGATAAGAAGTGAATATTCATAACTTAAATGTTGAAGAGAGAGCAGTCAAGTCTTAATCCATCTGATAAAGAAGAAAGAAACAGAAGTCTTCATAAAGCTCTTGGAAGCAGGAATCTTAACCAAGCTATTGCATAGAATAGCAAAAATTTTAATCAAGGTTTTTGCATACTATAAGTTTAGTTATAAAAATGGGCTCTCCAATAAAACTATGTGCTAAATTCATCTAAAATCTAGATGTCATCTTCCTCCATGTATCTTACCTTTACTGGAATAAAAATTCAAAAAAAGTTCTTCCCTTAAAGTAATCTGAAACCTTGTTTTCAATCAAGAGCATGAATCTCTGTATTAGTCTCACTTGGGAAATTTATTTAAAAAAATGGATAAAATTTTGCTGTTGATAATCTGGAAATAAAATACTGCACACCAGAAAAAGCCTTCAAGAAAAAAACTCAATTGCAAAAACTGGAAATTATAATTGGGAAGGACTCTATAGAAAAAAATAAAAGAAACATGGTTAAAGATATTTTTGACTATGCACACTGCATTTTTATTAATAGAGAAAAAAAGATTTTTTAAAAATATAAAAGTAATATTTTTTATAGGAATTGATAATTTTAAATATTTTCATTAAGTTAATGTTTTCAAATTGTGAAACATATATTTTTTAATCCATTCAATTTTCTCTTAAAAATTATAAAAGAGTTTTTTAGAAAAAAAATTAAACTTAAAACTTTTTTTGTAAAACATTTTTCCCTTCTAAAAAATTAACAAAAGGTTAATTAAAAGAAATCAAAGATTGTTATCTTTGATTTTGAAAATATTGTTTTTCCAAATCTTAGTTATTTTAAAAAAATAACTTAATAAATTAAAAGTTAATTTAACAAATAAAAATCAACTTATTGGCTATAATTTTTATGAAATATATTTTTTGATGAAATGAATATTTGAAATTGCCTACAATCATGCCATCTTCTTTTATTGTTAGTCAATTACTTATTAAATAATTGTTTAAAAATATTTTTTAGTTTTAATTTCTTTATTTTATCCAATTCCTGTTTCTTATGATCTTATTTCATGAGAGCTTAGTGTTCTAGGATTTTTTTAATGATCCCAATAAAAATATTTTTTTATAGTAGGGTAAGTCTAGGAATTATTTAAAGTGATTTATAGTAAGCTGTTTTATTTCTTTATTTTTTTCACAATAATAGTTTATAGAGTTCTTGTTTCCTGAGCTAAATTTGTGTATAAGAGTCATAGGAATAGGGGTAAATATTTAGTGTTATCAACATCCAGATGATGATGATCCTGGTTTGCATAAAAGGGATATCATTTAAATTCCTTGCTCTACATTTCATTTTATTTATTATTTCTTTAGAAATTTAGTTTATATTTGGCCAGAATATGAATGGAACTAAGTGGCCAGAGCATTGATGATGGTCAGGATATTTTTAGTATCTCACCATTATTTTTCTTATTGTTGCATTTTGATGAAGTAACATTTAAGTATGTACATTTAGATAATCATTATTTATATTGCTGCCCTAGATTTGGCAGTGGCTAACCTAGTCTATAGTGGACCACTTAGAAATACAATTGATTGTTGAATTATTTTTTATTGTTGCTCATTCATAATGATGAATAATTATTACTTTTGGGTAATGCTGGTAAACTTATAGTTAGCTCTGTGATGATCTCTCATGCCCATTCCTTTTATATTTAATTTTATATTTTGATTATTTGGGGATGATAATGGTTCTCATCTCTTTGTAATTCTGACCTAATGTGGTATACTTTAGAAATAGATCCCCAATTATGGGACATTGTAATCTCAGATTCTGTCTTACAAACTCTTAATTTTCAAATGATGCATCATAAATTGTAAAGATTTTGCAAATGTCATTTGTTCAAACATAACAAATGTAATTTAAAGCGATCATTTAACACCTTCACACTCTTTTCCACATGCTTAAGATTTGTCCATACATAAACATTTGGGTTGAAAGAATGGTGGATTCATTTCATTCTTTCTAAAATACTATATCTCGTGTCTGAAAAATCGAGAGTATTCATTTATAATTTATCTTTAGAGCACATGTGAATCAGATTAATCACTAATATCACTATTACATAAAAACATAGTGCTATATAAAATAATATCTCATTATATATATATATATATATATATATATATATATATATATATATATATATATATAAAGTGAAGATTTCTCTGGCTGCCACACAAAAATTTAAAAAATCTCACAGATATATTCATGGGTCTAATGGTAAAAAAAAATCAATCCCATTTTGTTTGACATCCCATGAGCTTAAGAAAGAGACAATTTTAAATAGTAATAACTGGAAGAATGGCATTTTACTCATTAAAAATATAAACAATGATTCATTGAAATTGACCCAATTTAATATTCACAAAACTTGTGAATGTTTAAAATCTTCATAAGATATATTATGCAATTGTTTTGTAAATGAAGATTTACAAGATTTACATGCTATATGTTTTCTAATATTATATATTATGAAAACATTTAACATTCAGAAGGTCATTAAAATATGTATTTAGTGATTCTGCTTTGTAAATATTGAATGTTTATATGCATCAATGAATGTTAAAAATGAATGTATACAAAATATCTGTACAGGTTTTATCCTACTTATTATTCAGCATCACAACTAGAATGTTCAGAGAAAAATCCAAACTTATATTGTTGGCAGATTTTGGAATTTAAAGTCAAAGTATTGCACTTTCCTTTGTCACTTGCATTCAGTTGTTTATTTTGATATCAATAAAAGATTGCACTTTTGTTTTTTTAAATTCTAAAATATGATGATTGGAATAGTAAACTTGATCTCAAAGTAATTTAAAATAATAGTATTGTTATTGTAAACTTTAGTAATTTGTTAATAAACCTTTTAATAATCATATTCATCAACTATCAAGATGTCATTTTAAAAAGGGAAGGTTCCTCTATAATGTTCATTTGATAAATATAAATTAAAAGCAAGCCATCTTCTGGATTATTGTTACAATTATGTGTCAGATACAAAGAAAGTCATTATATTGTGAGCACTTATATGTGCAGATTAGTTATCAGATTGTTGAATATTGTGGAAACTTTTAAAAAAAGCACTATTCTATATTGCTATTCATTTGATGTTTCATAAATTATGAAATATTAATTTTACCTATTTACATATTTACACTGACCATGTAATTGATAATGTCTACTGTCGAATTTACTAAAAAAAAAAATAAAAAAATGCTTTCTAGGTACTCTAATGGGGATTACATAATGATTTGATTTTTTAAAAAAACATTCAACATTCATTTCTTGGATAAACAATAAAGTTCTATTAGAAATTCATAATATTTAAAAAATATGTGCAAACATAGCAAAGAAGATATAATTATTTTCTGATTGTAGCTCTTTTACATTTTTTTTGAAGTGTTGTCACTAACATACGAATGTGACAAATGTCATTGCAATCCATTTATAAAATAATATTTTGAACACATCTCAGGTTATCTTTTAAATAGTGATATACGGATGTATATTTATATTTATTTCATAATACAGCCATATTGAATCAGTTATTTCATTAAAGTGAAAATCTATAGGTAAAATAATCTCTTCAAAAGTTTTAATTATATCTATTCTAAAATTATTAAAGTGTTTTTGAAATAAACAGACCTACATAGATGTCTTTATTGTTCATAACATAAAAACAATGTGAAAGAATGCATTGGAAAATCTGCTCCAGAAAAATTAAATTCATAAACTTTATTGAATAAGTTACTTTCAAAGATTTACTAAAATTATATATATATATATATATATATATATATATATATATATATATATATATATATATATATATATATATATATATATATATATATATATATATATATATATATATATATATATATTGTAACAGAATTAATGATGTTCAAAAGATAACTAAGTAAAGGAGTTCATTGTAACAAAATTAAAAG
>JAQFVV010015138.1:0-19927 GCA_028023455.1 Epiperipatus broadwayi | reverse complement strand
TGTACCGGTAAAAACCACCATGCTTAGTCACACACAGTAATCCGAATTCAAACCCAGTCCACGTCTAGGAATAAATTCCAAAATGCAAACTAAATTCAAACCCAAAACCCTGGCATGACTAACCGATGACAACATTACAACGGTACGGGGTTTTCCCTTTACTAGCTCATCGAAAAAACACAGACTAAATTATCTACAATCAGCTATTTCATAGATATCTTATATTCGGGATATTGGTACGGCTAATAATTTGATGTATATATTTAAGTTGTCAATACAGACAGCAGGTGATTAACTAGATTTTGAGAGTAATAATGCAAGAGAGACAAAATTAGATTAGATAATTTTTTTAATAAATTATGGAAAGCATTGAATAATATCATTTACAGGTACGGTAAAACTTTCATATGTATTTTATAATAAATTGCTGCTAGTCATTAATAATCGGTTTAGACTGCTTAACAAAACTCACACCAATATTTATGTGTTTTAACTGGTTGTATAGGTCGATATGAGAATCAGAGTAACTGGAGCATTTAAAATATTTAACTACTATTTTATATTAAGTTGTTTTATTTAAATAGATTCAAACCATTGCGTATACGGATAATTGGAGGCGGTTTTATATAAAACTATAATATATAATACTGATGTACTGATGGTTGCAGGGATTAAGGAATACTACAATAATAACTTGCGGTGCATTGACGGAAGACCGGGCGGCTTGTACTTCGACAAGTCTTAATGCCCCCAAGTAGATCCGGGACACTACAACCAGCCGGGATCATTTTCAAACCCCGGTGATCCAAGAGATTACCTGGAGAAGAATTTCTTTCTTTCCATATGGTAATAAAACGAGACGCCAATTTAGGCGAAGGTAAAGGCATTGCCACAGTAACATCGCGGAAAAGTGATCGGAAGTGGATTTTAAAACGAAATTATATAAAACCTGGATTATCTCCGTAACATTTTCTACGCAACAGTCCGATATAACGATTCAAATAAAACATGGCGAAATCAAAGGATCGCAAACGTAACAATTAATTAATTTCACTCTGAAACCCATAACTCCCCCCAGGTTGTTCGGACGGTAGTAATAGCAACAAAATTATTCACTTTATATTATTACTCCATTCATATATAAAAATAATATACTAAAATTTTAGACTATTTTAAATATTTGAGATTTGAAGTATAGATTACAATATCATGACAAATAAAAGAAACAATAAAATACTTGAATATCTCTCAACTCAACATAAATGAAACAATTTTGAGTTCGATAAAAGAAAATTACTTTTAAAATGAATATAATAAATATTATGAGATAAATTTTACTGACTTTAATTAGAGTTGAGAAATATTATTATTGGCATCGTTTTGTTTGTAAAATAAGTAATAGTAAAAATATAAATGTATTCACTAATGAATTATTATTATTAGGCACAAATATTTATAAATTATCATCTAAAGACTAGAGCACAGAAATATTAGAGAAGAAATTTACTGACAGGTTTTAGTGTAACATTTTCAAATGGAAAACAAGAAATTTACATGCAACTACTTAGATTAACAGATTAAATATACAATTATTAAGCTCAGAGGAAAGTTAAAAAGTTCATGTAACAAAAGTTACCATTCTTTCTTCGTCCGGCTTTTCTTCTTGTGGTGATATGTATGAAGAACGTAGGCGCGCATTTTGAATTTCTTAGAACGGCATGGTTAATTTAAATGTTGGAATTTGGAAGACTGGAAGCACGGGAAACATTACAAATCAGCGGTACGAAAGATTTAAATTGGCAGAACAGGAATCAGCTTCTTGGACTTAGCCCATCATTATTGCAGTTTACCGGGCAACTTCTTAATAACGGTTGAAGTGATTTCTCTGGAACAACTACTTTGCTGTAGCTTGAGACGATCTAAGCACAGCCAAGTCAAAAGTTAGAGTGTCTATCTTATATCTAAGATGGCTACGGTTGACCTTTCTGCCTAGTTTTTGTTCATGACTCCTCCTCCTTTGATTTTCCGGCCTCCAGCAATATCTAATTTTTGACTATACAATAGCATTTGCCTTTCTTGATAAGAGTTCTACGTTTCTCATTTCCATTGTTCGGTTTTCATTTATTTTTAAATTTAATACATGATTCTAAATTGACAAAACAATTACATCGGAATTCGTGAATACAAAAATATAAATTCATTATCTTAATTTATCGAAGTACAAATTAATTATCTATACATTTTGTACAAGTAAGATTTTGATTAAAAATACTGATCAAAGGAATGTGACTTTTGATCATCATTTTTAAATGACTTTGTATAATTTGCAAAATTAAAATTTAAAGAAAATATACACCAATTGAAACTTTTAAATTGAGCTAATATAAATCCACAAACCACACACACACGAATATTATTCATCATGATTTGTGACATTTATACTCATACTCTTTACATTAAATTCTTTTTAAACAAACACAAAATAAATAACTTAAAATTTATGTGGCTTGGAATAGAAAAAGTCTCATTGCGGGTAAATAGTGGTTTAGAATTACCGTTCTTAAATGACAACCATGAAACTAAGATCAATTCTTCGATCTGTCTGTTTCAATACATGTAAAATGAAATACATGGGTATGAAAACAAACAAGTATTATTGTCATCATTAAAAGAATTAAAAGATTGAAATAGAGCTGGACATATTAGAAGAGATAATAATAGATGAATAGGTGAAGTCTTAAACTGGATTCTGAGAGATTGTAAAAAGTTTAAAAAGAGATCACATATGAGATAAATGAATAAAACAAGGGAATTTGTTAGTGTGGTGTAAAAATGAGAGGCTACAAATCAGAGAAACTGGATTAAACCTGGAGAAATCTACATCCAACAGTTGATCTATCATGGCTGAAAATGTGGATAATGATGATAGATAAATGATTGTTATATACAAATTATATCATCACATTTCTTATGCTTAAACAAAGTAATAAAATATTAAAAATTTGTTGTTCAGACAACACTACAATTAGATTGTTTGAACATGAAGGCTATGATTATGTTATATATATATATATATATATATATATATATATATATATATATATATATATATATATATATATATATATATATATAACATAATCATAGCCTTCATGTTCAAACAATCTAATTGTATATATATATATGCAAATTTACAAATAAATATTTAAAAATACAGTATTTAAAAGCTTATAAATATATATATATATGTATAACAATCACTTAGGAGCGCTTTCAACTAACTTGTAGCTTTGTCAACTATCATGTTTAAAATGTCAGCTTTCCCATAATTCAATGATGTCAATTTTCCCATAATTCTGTGATCTTAATATTTGCTGCTTGCCTATTAACCAAATGTTGCTTGTATTTACATATTAACATCGCCTCTTTAATTTTTCTTTTATTATTATTTGTTTCAGTTTCCAATATTTTTACGTTGTTATAATTAAATCGAAACCATATATACATGATTTATTATGGTCATAAAAGACAGCTGATAAATTATCATTATTTTTAAAATTTTGTTTTGTATTTTGAACCCTTTTAAATAACAATAAGTGTTCCTTTGTTCTTTTTTCCAATGTGCACCTCGATTCACCTATATATCCATGGCCACACCCACATGTCCATTTGTAAATGATACAATTTTTATTTGTAAATAAAGTTTTATCCTTTGAATTGTTTATTAATGAAAATAAAATATTATTTGGGTTTCAATGTTTTAATAATTATATATATAATAATAATTTCCCCATCATTACTATTTGTAATTCCAATTTGCATATGATTATTCATCTGAGTAATAAAGTGGTTTCTTTCTTCTTTATAATCTAAAGTTGAGGGCACTTTTAGTGAAGTACCCATAATCATATCTAAGATTATGATCAACTTCATTGAAAGTGCACTCAGCTTTAGATTATAAGGAAGAAACAAACAATTTCATTACACGGATAAATAAGCATATAAAAATTAGTATTAAGTTCTTGATAATATATGAAGAGAAAATGTATGTGACTTACCAAAGTGATTTTTGTTTTACAATTTCATACAATTTGTGTTTTAAGATATTATAAATATTGTAGTTCAGGTTATAAAATATATTTAATCCCATTTATTTTCTCGTTTACTTACATAATTATTTGCACTAATCACTTGCTATTTATTTTGTCAGCATATAACCAAATTGTCAAACAAAAATAGCAAAACACTAAAATCTCCATGTTTTTCATTATTAGATAATGTTAACATTTTATCTCTGCAGTAGACTGTTTTATCTACATATATATATACCAGATGCTAAATTTAGAAATGTCATTGTTATCTGCTAAAGAAAAATATTTTCAAGGATTTTCAATGAGATTTTAAAAAATTAAAAAGCACCAAATTTATGTACGATCTTTGTTGCTGGGCAAGTACAAAAAAGTATTAGGAGAAAAATTTTCATAAGGTTTTTATTGATTTTGTAAGCATTTGATTCAAATAAATGGAACAGATTTGTGATTTTTCCTTCTCTATCCTGGACCATCACTGCATTTTCATTTTCCAATTATCATTCTACAATTATTCTATTGATTTTTTTTCATACATATGTTCTACTTCATTATGATTACAATTATGGGTTAACATGTCCGATCTCTTGGAAAAGCTTTTAATCTTATCACAAAACAATTATATATTATTTATTAAATACTACTTATAATTTTTTTTTATTCTTGAATCTAAAACAATGTCTATATTGTTTTGATTATTTTTATTTCAAAATTCTAAGTTTTTCTATTTTCTGTACTCTTTTATTCAGAGTCAGTCTATCTTATTTCATGGAATTCCAGAATAATCCATCTTTTCCTCATTAAATCTTTTACATAAAATTTACTATATAATTTTTGACATGATCATCAGCTCAACAATCCATGCACCTACTCATTCAATATTTTCTAATTTTAATAGTTTCAGATAGTTGGTCACGACTGGTTGATATGATCAATCCTGGGCATTTATACATTTGCTGAAGTAGTTTTTCATTTGCTTTCTTCATCCATTTCAACAGTACTTTTTGTTTATATATATATATATATATATATATATATATATATATATATATATATATATATATATATATATATATATATATATATATATATATATATGGCTGCAGAAAGGAGTTTGCTATTAACTGAAAGGAGACCCTTTGATTCCTCTTGGAGGCCTTAAAAGAACCGAGCAGGGCAAATTCCTAATGTCCACTCCATATGTTCTTGTCGTTGCAGCTGTTATTACTATGTGATTATTCATATAGTATACGAACATGGATGGGCTGCTCACCAACACGCATTAGCCAGTGTGGTGAGTTTATTGGCTTTTTACCTCTGAGTTTAAGATCAAGAAACACCATGGTCTTTCTTCTCAGTGCCTGATAAGTCAGAATGAATGTTTGTGTAAATGATAAATATTTTTCCAATACATATATACAATTATGACAGACAAAAATAAAGCATGGCCCTTATTCCCAGGAGGCTGTAAAGTCACCAACCAAGGCAGCGGTTGGTGGCCGAAGGCGGAGGGTGCTAAGAATCCCCTGATTGCAGACCCAGGCTGCCATTTGATGATGACTTTTTATTTAGGTACTTACAGCTGCAGATCATTTTCAAGTGAAAAAAGATTGCAAGAATTAGAAGAAGAACTGACTTATATTAAATGGGACATTATTGGACTTTGTGAAGTTAGAAGAAAAGGTGAAGAAACAATTGATTTAAAAAGTGGACATATACTCTATTATAAAGGCACACATATTGGAAATACAAGTGGAGTAGGATTCATTATAAATAAAAAGTGGAAGAACAATATTGTGGAGATTGATGGTGTATCGGACAGAGTGGCAAGATTAGTTATACAACTTAATAGCAGATACCAAATGCAGATAATTCATGTTTATGCCCCAACAAGTTCTCATAGTGATGAAGTAGTAGAAGATTTTTATATGGATGTACAAAAAGCTTTTGATCAGAGTAAACAACATTTTATAATTGTTATGGGAGACTTTAATGCTAGAATTGGTAGACAAATGAAAGATGAAATTGCTGTAGGTAATTTTGGTTATGGTAATAGAAATGAGAGAGGACATAGACTTGTGGAGTTTGCAGAAAAAGAAAAACTTTATATTATGAATTCATTTTTGAGAAAAATGTTAAAAGGAAATGGACATGGAAGCATCCCAATGAAGGTACAGCAGAATTGGATTATATTTTGACTAACAGGAAATACATACTTCAAGATTGTAATGTTCTTGATAAATTTAACACAGGAAGTGATCATCGATTAGTAAGGTGTAAGTTACGTGTTAATGTAAAACTAGAGAGACAAAAATTATTAAGAAAAACAATATTTACAGTTGATATTCCTAATCTTCAGAAACATTCTAATGAATTTAAATTAGAACTTACAAATAGGTTTCAAGTGTTAGGAGATTTTGAACATGATACAGATTTGAATGAAATTAATATGAAAATAACTGATACACTTTTAAAAACTGCAACAAAGATAGCCGGTAGAAAAAAGCAGCAATTGACTAATAAAATTTCTACTGAGACTAGAGAATTTATGAAGAAAAGAAGAAATATGAAGATATACAAAAATGATGTATTAAAAAGAAGTGAATATCTTGAATTTTGTAAAATGGTACGGAAAAGAGTTGAAAATGATATAAGAAAGTATAACTGTGAAATAGCAAGGAAAGCTGTAGAAGAAAATAAAAGTCTCAAGAATGTTAAACAACATTTTGGTATTGGTAGGAAATTTCTATCTGCAATAAGAAAAAAAGATGGAATTATTACTAAAAAGAGAGATGACAGCATGAAATTGGTAGAAGATTTTTATCAAGAATTATATAGTAATAAAGAACAAGTACCTCCTATATCTATTACATCTTCCGAATTGCCCAGAATTTTAAATGAAGAAGTGAGACATGCAATTAAATGTATGAAGAAAGAAAAGGCTCCAGGAAATGATGGAATTATAATTGATATATTAAAAGAAGCAGGTGAAGAAATAGAAACAATTTTAGCAAAGTTATATACCAAATGTCTAAATGATAAAGATGTACCAGAAGATTGGAAGAATGCAGTAATAATATTAATATTTAAAAAAGGTGATAAAGAAGATATTAGAAATTACAGACCTATCAGCCTTTTATCAGTTTTATATAAAATTTTTACCAAGATAATTACAACTCGTCTACAGAGAACTTTGGATTTCCACCAACCAAGAGAACAAGCTGGATTTAAAAGTGGTTTTAGTACAATAGATCATATCCAGGTATTGAGGGAAGTCATAGAAAGGACAAATGAATATGAGTTGTCATTATGTTTTGGATTTGTAGATTATGAAAAAGCATTCGATTCTATACACATTTCTTCAGTGATTAAAGCATTGGATCATCAAGGTATAGATCCAGGATATTGTCATATTTTAAAGAATATTTATAAAAATGCAACAGCAACAATTAGATTACATAATGATACTGGAAAAATCAACATTGAGAAAGGTGTAAGACAAGGTAACTCCATATCTCCAAAACTTTTTACAGCAGTGCTGCAAGAAGTATTTTGTGGATTAAAATGGGAAACTAAAGGAGTGAAAGTAAATGCAGAGTTTTTAAGTCATTTAGATTTCACAGATGATGTAGTTGTTTTTGCAAATAATGCTTCAGAGCTGCAGGAAATGTTGCAGGAGTTAGCAGATGAAAGTAGAAAAGTAGGACTAAAGATAAATGTTAAAAAGACTAAAGTAATGTTTAATCGATTTGCTCAAAATATGAAAATAAAGATTGATTATGAAGAATTAGAAGAAGTTAACAGTTACAAATACCTTGGTCAGATTATTAATACAGATGGAAACATAATGGAGGAAATTAATCATAGAATTAAACTTGGTTAGAGTGCTTTTGGTAGAAATAATTTGATACTAAAAGGAAATATGCCTGTGTGTTTGAAAAGGATGGTTTTTAACAAATGTGTTTTACCAGTTCTTACTTATGGATCTGAGACTTGGACACTTAATAGAAGAGCAATACAGAGACTTCAGACCACTCAAAGGAGTATGGAGAGATGTATGTTGGGAGTAGCAAGAAGAGATCAAAAACGCAATGTATGGGTAAGACAACAAACAGGTGTTAGTGACCTTATTGAAAAAATTAAAAGATTGAAATGGAGTTGGGCTGGACATATTTCTAGAAGAGATGATAATAGATGGACAATTGAAATTTTAAACTGGATTCCAAGAGATTGTAAAAGACCCAGAAAGAGACCACATGTGAGATGGATGGATGAAATAAGAAAATGTGCAGGAATGTTGTGGAGAAGAGAAGCTAAAGATCGGAGAAGATGGATTGGAACTTGGAGAGACCTTCATCCTGCAGTGGATTGACAATGGTTGATGATTGATGATGATGATGATATATATATTATTTTTTAACAATATAGTATTGCTTTAAATATATTTTTTGTTTAAAAATGATTAACAAGTCTATAAGTTTTAATATTAAAACCTTTTATTGCAGAAAAATGTGTCTTTAAAAAAAAATCAGTGATATTAAAAAAACATTCAATATTACTTTAAAGAAATAATAATTATACTATATATATAATTTACCAGAATATTTTAATAAAGTATAACCTATTTTATTATATATCTAAAAATAAATGAATAGAAATTATTTTTAGATATAATTCTCAATGTAAACAAATTAATTTTATATATTTTACATAGTACTTTTTTTTATACAGGATTTTCACAAAATTATATATTAACTATAGGAAGTGCAAAAAAGGGAATGAATTTGTCATTGTGATTAATCTTTATTCCCATAAATTAATTTCTATATTTATTTAAAGTTTAAATGGGTCATATAATCCAAATAAAAACTGGTTAATAATTATATTATCAGGTTAGTTCATAAAGTCTTAAACAGGTTACTCCTTCCAAAGTGATTTATCTTTCAATAATTATATGTAAATTGATTGGATATATTTTTCAAATTTTATGATGAAAAACACTTACCAAACTTTTTCCATTTTTCTGTTTAAATAGATTTTTATTTTTCATACTTGATTTTTATTTGATAATTTTGATCCATTGTATTGTTTTTATTTTTATAATCTAAAGTTTTTATTTTTATATTTTGATTCATATAATTTACTGCGAAAACAAATAATTTATCTTTATATATATTTGAAATATGAATTTTTTTTCTACAGAACAGGCTTTTTTATACTTGCACTTATATCTCTAATATATAGAGGGTTTGAACTCAGACTTTTAACCGACCCTCAACAATCATGCTATCTCAGTGTATCAGAGGTATGAGATAGCATGATGGTTGATGGTCAGTTGAAAGTCTGAGTTTAAACCCTCTTTATATATATTGTAAAACAGAATGCTATTATAGATAGTGGACATGCTATAAGATATTACATTCATATCGGCCTTTCAAGCCAATTGTGCAAACGCTTTACAAGTGTTAAATAATAAATGAATACCCTCTGACCAATACAAGATATAGAATTTATGCAGAAATAAAAAGAATCCCTCTTATTCCTACGACTCAAATATTTATATATGAGCAAATCTGAAGTACTGGAACAGAAGGCGTGACGATAGAACGGTCACTTTAAATTACTATATACAATGTCTGAATGAATGACGCCGATGAAATTTTCTAGAATTTACTAAACATCATTCTAACTGAAACTTAATCATATATATAAATAAGCATTTATTTTTATAGCATCTGTATATAATTGTAATTACATTCATATCGGCCTTTCAAGCCAATTGTGCAAACACTTTGCAAGTGTTAAATAATAAATGAATACCCTCTGACCAATATAAGATATAGAATTTATGCAAGAATAAAAAGAATTCCTCTTATTCCTACGACTCAAATATTTATATACGTTTAGTAAATTCTAGAAAATTTCATCAGCGTCATTCATTCAGACATTGTATATAGTAATTTAAAGTGACCGTTCTATCGTCGCGCCTTCTGTTCCAGTACTTCAGATTTGCTCATATATAAATATTTGAGTCATAGGAATAAGAGGGATTCTTTTTATTCCTGCATAAATTCTATATCTTGTATTGGTCAGAGGATATTCATTTATTATTTAACACTTGCAAAGCGTTTGCACAATTGGCTTGAAAGGCCAATATGAATGTAATTACAATTATATTCAGATGCTATAAAAATAAATGCTTATTTATATATATGCTATAAGATAGTTATAGCTAATATTTATTTGTATATTTCAATACTGGTATACAATATTTAAGCTTTATAAAATTAAAGGTAGTTTTTTTTACTAATTGCATATAAATTTTATTTTATATTGTATAAACATGAACAATTTAAATTTCTATTTAGAAACAAACTTATTAAAAACAAATTTTTAGCAACATGACCCAGTAAACAGTAAACTTTATTATCATCATCATCAATCATTATCAATCCACTGCAGGATGAAGGTCTCTCCAAGTTCAATCCATCTTTTCCTATCTTTAGCTTCTCTTCTCCACATTAGCCCTGCACACTTTCTTATTTCATCCATCCATCTCACATGTGGTCTCTTTCTAGGTCTCTTACAATCTCTTGGAATCCAGTTTAAAATCTCCAATTATCCACCTATTATCATCTCTTTTAACAATATGTCCAGCCCAACTCCACTTCAGTCTTTTAATTTTTTTAATGAGGTCAGTAACACCTGTTTGTTCTCTTACCCATACATTACGTTTTTGATCCCTTCTTGTTACTCCCAACATGCATCTCTCCATACTTTTTTGAGTAGTCTGAAGTCTCTGTATTGCTCTTCTATTAAGTATCCAAGTCTCAGATCCATAAGTAAGAACTGACAAAACACATTTATTAAAAACCTTCCTTTTCAAACACATAGGCATATTTCCTTTTAGTATCAAGCTATTTCTATCAAAAGCACTCCAACCAATTTAATTCTATGATTAATTTCATCCATTATATTTCCATCTGTATTAATAATCTGACCAAGGTATTTGTAACTGTTAACTTCTTCTAACTCATCATAATCCATCTTTATTTTCATATTTTGAGAAAATCTATTAAATATTACTTTAGTCTTTTTAACATTTATCTTTAGTCCTACTTTCCTACTTTTATCTGATAACTCCTGCAACATTTCCTGTAGCTCTAAAGCATTATTTGCAAAAACAATTACATCATCTGCAAAATCTAAATGACTTAAATAATCTCCATTTACTTTCACTCCTTTCGCTTCCCATTTTAATCCACAAAATACTTCTTGCAGCACTGCTGTAAAAAGTTTTGGAGATATGGAGTCACCCTGTCTTACACCCTTTTCAATATTGATTTTCCTACTATCATTATACATTTTTATAAATATTCTTTAAAATATGACAATATCCTGGATCTACACCTTGATGATCCAATGCTTTAATCACTGAAGAAATGTTTATAGAATCAAATGCCTTTTCATAGTCTACAAATCCTAAGCATAATGGCAACTCATATTCATTTTTTCTTTCTATAATTTCTCTCAATAACTGGATGTGATCTACTGTACTAAAACCACTTTTAAAACCAGCTTGCTTTCTTGGTTGGTGGAAATCCAGTGTTTTCTGTAGATGAGTTGTAATTATCTTAGTAAAAATTTTGTATAAAACTGATAAAAGACTGATAGGTCTGTAATTTCTAATATTTTCTTTATCACTTTTTTTAAATGTTAATGTTAATACTGCATTCTTCCAATCATCTGGTACATCTTTATCATTTAAACATTTGGTATATAACTTTGCTAAAAAAAATCTATTTCTTCACCTGCTTCTTTTAATATATCAATTGTAATTCCACCATTAACTGGAGCTTTCCCTTTTTTCATAGATTTAATTGCATATCTCACTTCCTCATTCAAAATTATGGGCAATTCAGAACATATAATAGGTATAGGAGGCACTTGTTATTTATTACTATATAATTCTTGATAGAAATCTTCTACATATTTCATGATGTCATCTCTCTTTTTAGTAATAATGCTATCTTTTTTTCTTATTGCAGATATACATTTCCTACCAATACCAAAATGTTGCTTTACACTCTTTAGACTTTTATTTTCTTCTACAGCTTCCCTTGCTAGTTCACAATTATACTTTCTTATATCATTTTCAATTCTTTTCCACACCATTTTACAAAATTCGAGATATTTAATCTTTTTTAATGCATCATTGTTATATATCCTCATATTCCTTCTTTTTTTCATAAATTCTTTAGTCTCAGTAGAAATTTTATTGGTCAATTGCTGCTTTTTTCTATCAGCGATTGTTGTTGCAGTTTTTAAAAATGTATCGGTTATTTTCCTATTAATGTCATTCAAATCTGAATCATGTTCAAAATCTACTAATACCTGAAACTGATTTATAAGTTCTAATTTAAATTCATTAGAATGTTTCTAAATATTAAGAATATCAACTGGAAATATTGTTTTTTTTAATAATTTTTGTCTCTCTAGTTTTGCATTAACATATATCTTACATCTTACTAATCGATGATCACTTCCTGTGTTAAATTTATTAAGAACATTACAATCTTGAAATATGTATTTTCTGTTAGTTAAAATATAATTCAATTTTGCTGTACCTTCATTTGGATGCTTCCATGTCCATTTCCTTTTAACATTTTTCTCAAAAAAAAAATTCATTATATAAAGTTTTTCTTCTTCTGCAAAGTCCACAAGTCTATGTCCTCTCTCATTTTTATTACCATAACCAAAATTACCTACAGCAATTTCATCTTTCATTTGTTTACCAATTCTAGCATTAAAGTCTCCCATAACAATTTTAAAATGTTGTTTACTCTAATCAAAATTCTTTTGTACATCCCTATAAAAATCTTCTATAACTTCATCACTATGAGAACTTGTTGGGGCATAAACCTGAATTATCTGCATTTGGTATCTGCTATTAAGTTGTAAAACTAATCGTGCCACTCTGTCCGATACCCCATCAATCTCCACAATGTTATTCTTTCATTTTTTATTTATATACATACATAATATATATATATATATACATAAATAATATATATTTTTAAAAAATACATTTTTAATAAATTTTTCAAAATCTTCTATCAGTAGCAAAAGTTTGTGAATGTATCTACAAATTTTTGTTTTTCACCCTGCAAGTAGAATAATCTCCTTTTGAAATATTTGGACATTACGATTTTACCTGACTCTTAAAACAGACATCATAATATAATAGTCTAAAATAGTAGTCTCATTTAAATTTCTGTTCTACTGTTAGTTATCATATTGTTCTGTTATCAACAGCTACACGAGTAATTACATTTATCTTAATTGAATAAAAAATGAAATAAACAGCAAGTTAAAGATGAATTTTATGTTTATTATATTAATGGAGGATATCAAGTTTTTAGAAAAGATCACTTAATTGTTATTGCATCAAATGATATTAATCTTTATATAGCAATAAACAAAAGTAATTTGTAAAGAGCTTGTTTTTAAATTATATATTACTGATTCTGTTTGAATTTAATTATTTTTATTTTGCAATAATAAATTACTAATTAATAATATACAAACATTGTAAACAGAAAATTGCATTTTATATTGAAAACTTTCAAAAATGAGTTAGTTTTATATGAAAATCAATGGAAATTTTCAGTGTTCCAATCACTCTTTTCAATAAATAAGGGTAATTATTCATAATGTAATAGGCAAAAAAGTTAGAAAGTTTTAGATTTATTAATGTCTTAGTGTTTGGCTCAATTTAAATTTATGGGTAATAGTTTTATGAGCATAATAAAATAGATTTAGTCTTGATTAATTTTAATTACATAAACCATAGAGAAGAGACATCATTGGTTAGCAAGGATTTGCATCATAGATACTTAGACTTTTAAAGAAATTTTTTAAAGTAATACAAATATATATATATATATATATATATATATATATATATATATATATATATATATATATATATATATATATATATATATATATATATATATATATATATATATCTGGAATAATTGTTTGAATAATATCTATAAATCCTTGACAAAGATTGTGGATAAATAAATAACATTGTCTAAATCTAATAGAAATGTTCATAAATATGCTTTTTTTAAATATATATTTATATGTAATCAAAAATTTATAGTAAATAATAACAAATCAATATTTGCAAAAATAAATTTAATTAATTTAAAGATATTGGTTAAACTGAAGAAAAAAATTTATCATCATTGTTTAATGGCATGCAAATAATTTTTTTAACTTTTTTTATTATCGTTTATCAAAAATTTCTAGAATATTTAAATTTTACATAGCAACAATGTAATATGCACATGCTTGCAAACATATGAAAGTGTTTAGGAATTCTATATCACTGAAAACAATTTAAATTTCTTTGTAAATGTATAAATATTGTATTTTTGGATAACAAAAATGTGACATGATTTTTTTTATGTAAATGAAAAACAAGCTTAAGTCTAATATTAATAATAATTTAATATGAAAAAAAAGAAATTAATAACTAATTAACTAGCATATCCTACTTGAATTACATGTGTCCATGTTACAATTGTTTTTATCACATTATGAGACAATATAATTTATTACAATAATATATATTGTTAAATTTGAAAGTGAAAGAAGAGAAGTTTAATTGGCAATGAAATAAATGAACATGGCTATTGCAACAATAATAAATTTGAGATTCATTTTGAAATAAAATTCATTATATGATCATAATAAGTTAATGACAAAGTAGATACTCATTGTTCTAAGATTCAGATTTAGATGCAACATTTTTTAGATAGGAGAGAATTTGTAAGCAAGGTTATGATTTTGTTCAGATAGTTAACCAATTGTTTGGTAATTAATATGCATACATCTATCTCGAATGATTAGTGAAGATTTCACACTAATATTTATTGAGGACACGAATCATCAGTTAGCATATTAGCTCTTAGTTTGTCATCAGCCTTTTTTGTATATAATTTTAAGAACAAATTAGTATATTTAACATCGATTCAAAATTCATTAAAACAAAACAAACTATTTATCTATGCTATATGTCATGATAAAATATTAAATTATATAAATATATATTTAAAAAATATATATGCAGTTTTAGAATAAAAAACTGCTTCAATTAACTGAGTGTAAAAGTGTGCATTTCTCAGCAGTCATAACTAAATTGTAAATTTAAAAATTCATTCTTTGTCATATAGTATATAAAAACACTAAATTTTAAAGTTATAAACTCAAAATATTGTTGAATGTAAGATATAAATTTAAATTTACTTTATTTATAAATCTTATAATATTTTTTAAACATTATTTAAATATATATATATATTCTACCCTTGTCATCGTGTGTAGCTCCACTACACATCAGGCCAATTATGTTGAGGGCCATAATTTAACCGCCCCGTTCCAGCATCTCCATTTCCCCCAAAATAAATATAATATAGTGAAAATCACCTAACCGGGTTCTAGCTCTAATAATTAATGAAATATTCAATTAAATGCTTTACTAGCTCAAGTTTCTTAAAATTAATTTAGGTTCTGTTTTAAACTAACTCAAATAAATATTCAGGAATTCATGAGACTAGAAGTGGAAATACGGGTGACAAGGTAGATTACATTGAGACAATATCCCACAGGATACCACCTCAATGGCATAAGAACACTATCCCCCCTTATACTACTATTACACATAATAACTACATAGTATTCTTATGACTTCCGTAACTTCTAATCACTAAGACTCATTTAACAATTAAAGTATTAATCTTTTATCTCTAATAATAATAATAGTAATCATCTAGCTCAAATGAAATAATCTCGGGTTCTTAAATTTATTCGTATGTTAATAACATATGGTAGCAAAATATGATAAGGGATTTTATGTCATAATCTACTATTCTGAAATTAGATTAATAATAAAACAATAATAATCACAATCTTCATTGCTTAATCCAACTAGTACAGCTTTTCTTTCATCGCAAATTTATAACCGTAATAAATTAGTTAATAATCTAATATCCCCTTTTTTATCTTTAAGTAATAAATAAATTAATAAGTGGCAGTGTTTAGATAATCTGATAAATAAAGCAAGTGGCAACTAATAGTATATAATTTAGCAAAAAATTATGATAATGGATTGATGACCAGTAACACAATGCAATTTTATAATTATTTAATTACAAGAACATCAATAAATAATTAAGATTAACCATACTTCTCTATTTATCTTTTGTGCAAACAATCATATACTTAGTTTAATGGTTGTGAACATACCCTGTGAATTCATGCAATGATGTAGAGAAAACAAAACTCAGACACAAGTTTTAATAAACAAATTTTAAAATTTTATTAACATCAAAAAAAATAAATAAAACAAACAAATCCATCTACATCTATTTACAAGGGATATCCTCATTTTTCTTTACACTACAATAGCTGAATTATACACATTTATATTTCTTTTATCGTTAATTAAACTTATTATGCCTTTTAAAAGTTATTTATTTATTTCTCATTAGGTTTATCATATCACTTATTTTAACTATTTTATGGGTAACACCATTCTTTACCTTTTAATATTAAAGTTACTGTATTATAAATTATCTATGTGGATAAACATCATTTATAACATCATAATTTTACAATCAATATGGTTTTAAAAGAAAATTACATTTCTTGTAACTTTATATAAGTCACTCCGCATATTATTCAAATATTATTATTACTTTTAATGTTTGTTCTCCAATGCTCGTAAACTATAATACGTTTATTCCATAAGCCATACTCATGTATAATACTATAACACGGGTTTAATTATCACCTGTTACAGTTTCACATATACTATAATTATCGAATGTTATTGTATTTTTTTTTTTAAATATGCAATACTTATTTTTTAAAATATAATTAACAATAAGAAAACGTGAAATTATATTTAATATTTTTGTATATTTCTATTTGGATATACTTTTATAAAATTATAGTTCATTTCTTAAAAAAAAATTAAAATAATTCTCTAACTCCTTCCCTTCTTAGGATATCTGCATCTTTCTTTCAATAATCATAATATACTCTTCATTAATACTTAACTATTCTTATTCCAAATAATAGCATGACATACATTCTAAAATATCTATTGTTTCCCTTTTAATAGACTTATCACATAACGATGTAGTTGCAAGAAATACAGATAAAGATAGTGAAAGATGTATAGGATATCGGGAAGATAGATAGATAACTTATCCGCAATATACTTCAAAAAATGTATGGAACAGTGTGAATAGGTCCGACATTCATTGTCTAATAACCTTGGCGATAAGCATGATGTGGCAGCTATTTACTCAGCTTTACCAAACATCTAGTACGACTCACAAGAAATATATAAAATACCACTGTCCAAGACAACATGTGTACCAGTCGTAGGGCTTTGTTAACTATGCTGATTAACATCTAAAACTACCTATTATTTCATTCCCTGTAGCATCCTAGTTTTTAATGCATCCTCTTGGTTTCCGAATCACCACGTACTACCAAGTCACTACCCAAACTATCTCTCGAGATTTTTACTGTATCCAACATCGATAAAATACTAACTATTTTTTTTAAAAAAACAATAAACAAATTCACTAATATAAAAACATCTCCCAATTCCATAAGAACAATTTGTCTTGCTTTATTACACTGTAGATTCAACATCTACATTTTGTTAAAATAACATTTAAATATCCCAATCGGAAAATTAACAGAAAATATCACCTAACCATCGGTTATATTGAACTATATTAATAACACATAAAATGATTATCGTATACATATTTTTAAAAATCTAATCACATCTCAAAGTGTTTTAGAGTGTTGTTTTCAAAATGCGTTTTACAACAATAATAACAATAAAACTTTTGCACTACATTCATTCGATTCTCAGCTGATCTAAATAAATAAAAACATACATTATATATCAATAATTATAAATGTTACCAAAAACAATCTTTATCTTCCTATCAGAGTTCGTAGTAGGTTTCTTTCTCTTCGAGCATTGCAAATATACAAATTTCCACATACATACAATTTTATTTTAAAATTCAAAATCAAAACATATTATTTCATATAATGTTATATCACGAATTAATGTATTTTGTTTTTCCTATCGCTATCTAAAACTTAATGTTTAACTTAGATTAGTAACGAAAAGAATTCAAACCATAATCACATATTTTTCTGACGGTAAATCTTGGTTAGTCCCATAATATTTATTATTTCTCCTTTTGTCCGAATGTTCTCCTTTCTGCTTATTAAAGTTTTAAATAAATTAGTTCATTTAATAAACTGTTTAGACGATCTTTAGTTTTAGTGTTTAATCCAAAATTATTAGAAAACATTTTATTTAGTTATCTCACGAAACTTTTTAATGTTCTGGTGAATATTACCTCGGCGCGTTGATGCATCTTTATTTCTAGTTAAACTACAATTATTTAATAATTATGGTACCAATTGCATTTTCCATGGATCCAATATTTTATATTTCTCTTCTGTAAAATATATTTTTTTTTTCTTTAGGCAAGTGTTTTCCTTGGTAAACTTCACTTTCATTCATTATTATTTTATATACACTACTTCCGATCTTTAACTATTTTCTAGAGTATTTTCTCAAGTCATCTTAAAGAAAGCAATTCAAACTATTTCAATATTAAAATTCCTTTTGTCCATTTATTCTTATACGAATAATACTTATTTTTATTTTCCATTATCTTCATTAACTTTGCGCACAATGTCCTTTCATTTATTTTATACGCATGAAAACAGCTTTCATAGTGATACACTATATAAATTATATCAACGAATAACATTAACATATTTGGAACATTATAAAATTTACAACTTGGTTTTAAGAATCTATCCATTTTCTATTGAAAACTCCGATTATATTTCGATAGAATCCACTGGCAGGTTACTGTAAAGTTAGTGAAACATTACTATAAAAAACTTTTTTTTTAAAACATTTTATTCTAAGATTCTCTTCGGATGATTTTTAAATTGTCAGTTGGTTTCTTTCAAAGATATTATTAAAAATGATAATAAAATTGACTAATAAATTGAAGAAAAAAAAATTTAGAGAGCTTAAAATTTTACCTCTGCTTTGGAGTCAACACATTTTTGTTCTCCCCCGTTTATACAATTAGTTGGTGCGATTTTGGTTGTCTGCCAAGATCTATTTTTTTATTGGTCAATCCCTACTTGGATTTATAAACAATTTCTAAAGTTTTAAAATCATGATGTAATAGACTTAAATGTTAACTCATTATTATTTTTAAATCAATTATTATCTATTACAATTTAACTACCTTTAAAACAATTTTGAAACAATAAATAATAAAGATGTATACTACTTATTTTTATTATGATGTGTGACAATTCCATCCACCTCTATAATATACTATTTAAATATTTTAATTATTAGTATTAATTTAAACCGGTGCTTAGACATAGAATATTTCAGACAGTCACATAGTCATTTCCGGTGTTTAGTCTAATTTGATCTGTCTTAATAAATTTGCTACTTATATTATATAAAATAATTATATAAAATTTTGAAAAACAATTTAGAAAAATATAGAATTAGATACAATTCTCACCATCACAATATTTATTATTAAATATATCATATTAATCTTTTACTGCTTAATATAATCTGTAATTTTAAATACTATATAATATTAATTTTAAATTTTTTTTTAGTAATTGACCATTTATAACTATCATTGACCTATAGAAAAGGGCACAATATATATATATAT
>JAQFVV010015137.1:0-19949 GCA_028023455.1 Epiperipatus broadwayi | reverse complement strand
CGTGTTTTGACTGTTACAATATATATATATATAAAAGTGTCTTTACTTTTAGACAGCAAACAGTTTTTCCATTTAAGTTTCTTGTATAATGTCCATACTGCTATTTTATTAATTAGAACAGTTATTTTGTTTAGCAATAATGAAACTGTATCAACAAATATTATATACATATTAAAAATATTATCAATTGAATATAATTTACTTCTTGGTATATTTATTTTATTATCGCAAAGTTCTAAATTAGATTTTGATAAAATACTTCTGGGAAGAAAACTTTTAACACTAGCAATACATATTCAATGAAGTTATTAAAATATTTTTTTTAATTTACACTCTCTTTTTGCAAAATACTTTTTAAAATAATACCTACTAGTTTTTTCAAATAAAATTATAAGAGAGCACTAAAATTGACTAAAATAATAAAATTTAAAAAATTATTATCACCTTGATAGCTTCTGATATGATTCAGCTACCTTTAATACATTGTTAATCACCCCTGATAAATCAACTGCAATGGTATTTATACCCTGTAAGAATAGCTTATCCTATTGGTGGAATCTTACTTTTAGTTTGATATCAGATTTGCATAATGTTGCAAACTTACACAATTAAATTTCAAAATAAAAATTATGACATATTAAAACTTACAAATATTTAAAAATATTACTTTAAAATCAATTATTACTTTGCTAAATTACTTAAAAATATTTTAAAAATAACTTTTAAAAACAATATATAATAAATTATCCCACTTTTAATATTTAATTTATCTATTTTTATTTAAACAAAATATTTAACTTTTTTATTAACTGTATTCGTCTATATTACTTTATTTAAAACATTTTATACGATAATTAACTTAATATTTAATATTTGCTTTATGCTAGGTAGTAATTCTATCAAATTCTATAATGCAATTTTACAATGCTTTGAATTTGACTAATCTAAATTCTAGCAAGCGTGTGTAACTATTATACAGGTCACATGACAATCATCAAGACAGACTATTTCCAATTTCTGTCTAGAAATAATAAATTGCTACACTTATTGTATTAAATAAAATAATACAATTATAAAATTTCAAAGAGTAATTTGGAAAATATAGAATTAAATACAACTTTCACTACCATAAAACTTACTTTTTTTAAATATACAATATTAATTATGATTATTAAATATGATTATAAATTTAAATATAACATTTACATAAATATAAGTTTAAACTATTAAATTTAACTTTTAAATATATTTTTAAATATTTATAGCTGAGTTATTTATTATGGCCAGATATTTTTTAGCTTTACTTAACTATTCTTAAGTGATTAATTATAATTTTTAAGCATTACATATTTTATTTAGCTTTAAATTGTACTTTAAGATATTATTAACAAAATATAATCAACACATCAAGAGAACATATTCTAAAATTTAAAATTTTTAGTTATTGACTGTGATGAGCTATTTGTGACCTATAGAAAAGGGCACAATATATATATATTGAAGCAGTCGGATCTGAGTTCGATCCTAGCTTCATGACATCTAGCCATAAGACCACTTCAAACCCACAATACTAACCTTAAATTTCCAATGCAATGGGGCTTTATACGTTCAATCCATGCTAATTTTCATAAAGAATAACTTATATCATAAATGCATATTAAAATTAATTAGCTTCAGATTTAAATTGATCAATTCTATTAATACATTCATGATAGAATTATTCACGAATTTATATATTATAATTGCGTGGATTGTGCGTATATATTTGTAAATATTTAAATATATATAATTGTTTAAAAGTTTCATTGTGTCGGGAATGTTTGATTTTATTTTTAAATAATTTGTTAAAGTTTAATGATTAAAAGCTACATTCTTTCGATAAGCTTTCAGATTTTCCCTTTCCAAAAACAATCATTAAAGTTTTATTAATTCGAAAAAAAGATAAGGATTTCCTAATTCAAATCATTTTCTGATTTTAAGAATTCATTTTCTAATTAGAAAATGAATTCAAGTTAATGAGTTTGAAAGCCTTATCGAAGGAATGTATCTAAAAACAACCAGTAAATGTAAAAACATTGATAATGAAAGAAGTGCTAGCCTAAAGGTATCAGAGGACAGTATATATAGGTCTGAAAAAGTTTTGAGAAAAAGAAGCCATCTTTGTTGTAGAGAAGTGCAGTGAACTCTATGCGTTTAAAAATCATAAGTTTAAATAGTGTTTCGATCATGGTGAAGGGCTAAATCATCAGGAATCTAGCTGCGGTTGCTGAAGTCCCCTGAAATCTTCAATGAAGCTGCTAAATTCTTTCCAGAAAAATCATGCTGCCAAAATCAAATAAAATGCTGTTCAAGTAATCGACCGAATGCATGCCTACATTTTTTACCAACCTAGATGTGTAAAATAAGAACCAGCCCTGGAAGAAATGGGTAATATGTGTCCAAATGAACCTTAAACTTTCTGGCCAGTTTTGAACTTTACTTTACACTCCCTTTTAGAGCTCTTTTATTTTATAATGAAATAATCTTTGTAAAACTCTTTTATTTATGCTTTTTAAATTAGTAATTCTCTCAACTCTAGTCTTTAAATTTAACTTTCCTTCATTACTATGGTGGTTCATTTACTATATTATATATATATTTATCATGTGATTTATTAATGTCATTTATTTTTAATTATATTCCAATAATCTTTCAACTTGATGATCTCCTTTGTTTCCTTTGCCTTGTGCAAATAATAATATACTAATTCTAATAGTAATTCTCACCCATTAGACCTAGATTTACCATTCTATCAATTATCGAGTCGAACAAAATTATTAAATGTGTGTTATGTTTATAATTGGCTAATAATAAATTATTAGCTCCATTTTTAATCTATGCCACCACTATTTTCTCATTTCACTAATATTTATTTATTTCTTCATATAAAATCTTAAAATGTTTTTTTTTAAAAAGGGTCGATAAAGGAATCAAATAAATATATTCTAATTCAACTTTGTTATTTTCTATTAAGATTCAGGAAGGGCACGGTAATTGGGGCATAATTAATATGATTTGCAAATACTTTAAAATAGTTTTCATTAAAAGCTCATTTGACTTTAATTAATTGATCAAGTCATCACATAGAGTATTCTATAGGGGTTTTAGTATTCAATCGATGACTATCAAGTCATCATCTTCGAACGTTGCTGATGTAGGGCAATCTTCCACTCCGTTAGGCTGGTTGGTGATCATATTTCTGTTATTTTAAATTATTGAGGAAGAAAGCACTTCCTCTCCTGTTCATATTAGTCAAAGGGCATAAGACTTGTCAGACACAAGCTGCCATAGGACTTCGATTATCGACTAGCTATCGTCTTTCAATTTTATTTTATAGCTCATAATTTGTCAGCACCGTTACCTCTCTGTTCCAGTAAAGCTCGCTCTGATGCTCGTAATTCGTGATGAAGTGATATTAATTAAACTCGAACAAATTATCAGATATATTTAATTAAATAAGTTTTCCAATAAATATTAAAGTTATGCCCTAAAATACGTATCTTGCTCTTCGTGAATGGATTTGCGAATGTGAAAATAAATATCACATTCTTTTGTATGAAATTAGAGTAATAAATTCCTTTACTAATGAATACCATTATCTGCCTTTTATTTCTTGTTGGAGGAATAGACATAGACTTTCAAATATTGCATAATATTCATTGGCATATAATAAGGACTGCCACTCATATTATAATTATAAACTTTGTTTAAGGACTAGAATTAATTAATTTAATCTTTATTTAAAATTCAAACAAAACAAATTGTTATTATTAAATCTTTTCTAAACACACTTGGTTTCTTAGTTCTTAATTCTTTTATAATTATTTTAACATTGATACTCGCTGTCGGTGTTGGCAACCCGAACATATACATATGATTCGATTTAAATTTATCTTTATTCAGTTTATTATCAGATATTAATGTCAGTTCAGGGGTCTCTGATCCTCACCAGCCATTGAGCTAGTTTCTTGGTGCATAGCACTGTGCCACCAATTTAGATTTTTACTAATCTGAGCTGTTGAGTTAGGTTTGAATTCAGTTTTGGTTCAGCTGAGTTTGGATCCGACTTGCATTCAGGTGGTGGGTTTTTTGACTGGTACAATATATATATATATATATATATATATATATATATATATAAAACTGAATATTTGTAAATACAGTAACTAAATAATTAAAAGAATTTATTCACTTAGGAGCGCTTTCAATTATCCAGTAATCTTTGTCAACTAATGCTTTGAAATGCTAACTTTCCCACAATTCCGTGATCTTAACGTTTGCTGTTTGCCTGTTAATTAAGTCATGTTTATATTTATATATTAGCATAGCCTCCTTTATTTTTCTTTTATTGTTATTTTTTTCAATTTGCAATATTTTTACAAGGTTAAAATTGAAGTCAAAACCATAAATACATGATTTATTATGGTCGTAAAAAACAGATGCTGAAATATTATTATCTGCTATGCAATTTTGTTTCGATTTCTGAACATGTTTTAATATATATATATATATATATAATGAAATCAGCTTGTTCCTGTATTGCATTTATATAATATATGAGTACATATGCACAATTATAATCCAATAGTTTATAAAAAATATTCTGTATCTTTATGTTATTTATCTAAGGCAATTAAACAGCTTTCAGTGAAACTTAGACAGGCCACCATATTCAAAGAAGTATAACTAAATTAATTAATAATATGATGCAATTTATTTATGTATTGCATTAATTCAATATTTATTTTAAGCACTTTAAAAAATTTATCCCTATTTCTTTTCCCGTTAATTTATGGATGTCACTTTATGATTCCAAGTGTAAGTGCCAATCATATATATAAGAATTATGCTCAAAGAGAGGCATACCGATAAGAGATAATTAGAAAAACCTAGCCACATTTAACTCACTCAGGGTGGATGGTTATTAACGATGGAAAATATACAAGGTACAGCAATACACAAATATACACTTAATCAAATTACCTAACTTTTATTTTAATTCAAATTTATCTCCCTGCATTCTCCATAAAACCCAAAATAAAGAAACAACACAGATATAGATATGTTTAGTATCAAAACAGGTTTATTTAACTATGTTTACAATAAAGAAAAAAAAATTATGAAATAACATTAAATTTGGCAATACATTTATAAACCATTAAATTACTTAATGTCCAATATTAATAAGATTCCATGTGGAATTTACTATTAGTCCAAAATTGAATTCCCTTTAGAATTGATGTCAGACATCTGAGATTTTATTAATGTTAATTTCAAATTGTCAGCTTTAAGTTTTTTGTTCTTGACATTTGTTTTGCACAATTCATTACCATAAGAACTTTTATTTGAGTCTGACAAATCCTCAGAAGTCATTGAATGTGATTCTTCAATAAAATTCCTATTACCTCTTCCTGCCTTTCTTTTGGATTTTTGACTAATATAAGAATAATTTGTTGTCATAATTCCATCCGAATCAGAGTCTATCAAGTGTGACTTGTTATCTATAATCATTTGCATGTCAGATTGTTCTTCTACAATATGGTTCTTTACAGGAAGTACAGGCATCAGAACTTCATGACTTTGTTCTTCTACAATATGGTTCTTTACAGGAAATATAGGCATCAGAACTTCATGAGCTTGAGGCTGTATGAATAATACTGAAGGTGATTGTAATGAAGCAAGTATATTTTGATTTGAAGATCTATCACAGTTATGGAATTTGCTGTTTTTTCCCTTGCATTTAATGCAAATTTTAGCAGGGCAGTTTTTAATGAGATGTGTTCTTAGACGGCATAGGAAACACTGTGGGGAGATACCCCGAAATGAAATTATAAGAGGAGCAGACTCTGCACAATGAATTGTAGGAATTGAAGTAGGAGACACACCTTTAATCAGTGATAATTTAAATAGAGCAGAGTTTGTAATGACTTCAGTATTTGCCCTTTTTTCCAATATATATTTGAACTCTGAAATTTGCTATTCAACAAAATTAATAAATCATAGAGTATAATATTATTATTTTGTGCACAAATATTTTAAAAAAGAACACATGCATACACACACTGCATACTTCGATAAATCAAATAAAATATATAAAAGAAAAGCAACATCTAATCCATTCAGACATAATCAGATTGTCAATATGGGAAAGTTTTTGCACATTATCATAAAAGATGCAACAATATTTAAAATAAAAAAAATATAGGTGATAAAATGTTCATATTACATATATTTTTTCCCATTGAAAATGAAACCATAAAGGCAATTATAATAGTTTTCCCAATGCTATGGCCATAGAAATTATGATATCTGATGGTTTCAGTTTACTTGATTCCTTAGCTTGGAATTAAATTTTTTTTGGAGTCAATTTCAGTTCTAATGTTTAGGAGTGGCTTTCTTCCAGGATAACTACTTATTTCACATTGTAACAACTTACCTATCTTCATGGGATGAGGTGACAAAACCCAGAATGAGTAAGTTTTTATCCCAGCATGTTCATGGTTCATGAATATACTTGCTAATTCAGAAAAATTTTCAAATCTTCAACATAGAAATTAAATAACATGAACCAACAGACATATAATTAACTTTCAATTTTCTTCTAGAAAGTTCTCATTCCATGAATTTCCACCCCCCTCTCCAGCTTTTAAACATGTGTTATTTTAAGTTTGTCTTCTTTTCAGAACAAAAGCAAAAGCTTTTAGCACCTTTTTTCTTTGTCAAGGAAACTCCATTGTACACCTGTAATTTATTTTAGTTCTTTACTCTTTGTTTTTTCATCTCTTAACATTCTTTAGATAAAACCTTTAGCAGAAGTATATTTCACCAGATAATAATCTATGTAATTTCAATATTTTTTTCTATTTACTATCTCCCTGTTTTATAAATAAAATGAAATGCAGCATATTCCATCTAGGAAATAAAATTTACATTTTTAATTGCATCCATTCACCTATCCGTACAACAATATATATACATGTGTTTTAATAAAACAAAAGAACACAAACATCCATCCCCCATCCTTCATGATTATTTTAGTCCTTAATCTACCTATTTGAATATATATATATATAAAATCAAATATAGCATAAAATTAAAACTATATATTGAAACAGACAGATCGAAGATACCGGTACAATATATATATATATATTTATATTTATATCTGTGCATATATATATATTTTGGACTAGGATTTGAATCCACACAGTTACAATACTATATTGTTTGAAAGCCTTCAAATTCTGTCTATGTGTTGGAATAGCTCAAATCCATGCACTAAGTACTAACTTATTCATTACAGTCTTGTTATGGAGGCATGGGTTTGAGTGATCAGGCATTGTAGAACCCCTTCATCTCTTGCTCATTGTCTATTCAAAACACATTGTTTTCCTGACACTTCACAATTGGGAAAGAACCCTTATATAAACTGCAGAATTTTCTACATATAAACTTCTCTGGTTCATTCACATGTGATGTCTTTATCATAACTCAGCCTTGTACCTTAAAGCCTTCTATTTTGCCTTTGGATCCTTTTTAGAAGAGTGTGATATGCCTGTTTGGATCACTTTAGGTATCTATTGGCTTTTTGCCCATTCCCAGTAAGAAGATCCTGAAATAACCTAGGAGCATGTTTGCCAAGGTGTATCCACACAGATGGTCACCCTGTTGATCAGTTGATTGATCAATGATTGTAATTGCATATGTCTGTAACTTTTCACACATACTCCTTGTGGTTGGTTGGGATGTAGGTTCTAAAAAGTCTCACCAACTCGTGTATCACCCATTCACATGGATTAGAATGAGAATTCTGAATGAAAGTTACTATATACTGGATCACAAATCTCTGGATCCATTTCCCTATTCTCCAGATACAAAGTGTTCCATGATCTGAGAAAACAACCTGACATTTTTCTGCCAAAGGGAAAATATTTATTTTCCAGTATGTATTGTGTTTCTCACATCCACATGAGCTATTGTGTGGGCTGACACAAATTTGGAAAACAAATCATATACCACCAGTAAATACTTCTTATTGTATGTTGGTAGTGGACTATAATAATCCACTGCCATCATCTCACATTGTTTTTATGGTATCATGGAGAACATTGAGACCACATAACTTCTATTTTCTAGTTTGGCTCTATGACAAATTTCACACTGGCTTATGACAGCAGTGATATTACTATGCATTCTAGGCCAATAAAACCATTTTTGAGCCAATGTTCAGTCTTCCACACTCCATATTGCCTATATACCTGGTGCGCATGAGCCACAACTGCATCTCTCATTTTTCAAGGTATGACTAATCTCCATTCTTCTGGATCATCTTGAATTCTATATAAAGCATGGATTGGTCTAGTCTATAACACCCAATCTTATGCTTGTACCATCTGATGATCTTGGTCCCTCTTTCTTCCAAATGCTCAATTACTTGTTTCAATTGAGCATATTTTCTTTGGTGCTGGGCCAACAATTTAAGATCTCTTTTGACACTTTCATCTATTCTTAAGCATATTCCTAAAATATGTAATTTTCTACCTGCAAATGTTGAAACTGTGAACACACAGGATTTCAACTGAGAATATCAGCCACAATATTCTGTGACATCTTGTAATGCCTCACAGTATTGTCCTATTCTTAGAGGTATAGACTCCAGCATACCAAACTGTGATTGATGAACTCCAAGCTTTTGTGATCATGACCACAATTACTTTTGATCCCAATAAGAGTGAATGAAGTTTTTGGAAAGCCCAAATTATTTCCAGGTCTTTTTTTCTGTAGCAGTATAATAATAGAGTTCAGATCCTTTGAGTAATTGACCCAAGAAGTACAAGACCTCTATTCAACCATATTCTTGCTCTTGTGGCAATATTACTCCCAGGGCATACCAACTACTGTCCATGTGCATTATGAACAGCTTCACCAAATCAGGAAATGCCAGCATCAGGTGTTTAATATCCCTGTTTCACATTTTAAACACTCACTCTTGTTCCTCTATCCATTTCTATGACACATCTTTCCTCAAAAACCTAACTATGGGTTCCATTTATTTCATAGACTGTTCCTAAAACTGGTTGTAGAAGTTGCACAAGCATAGAAAGGACCATATTTGTTTTCTGGATTTAGGTACAGGAAAATCTCTAATATCTGATTTTTATCAGGGTGAGGTTCAATACCTTGACCTCCTATTATATGGCCCAAATGTCACTTTTTCCTGGAATAACATGCTTTTCTTTAATTTTACTTTAATTCTTTTTTCCAGTCATTACTTTAAAAATATCTCAACATCCCTTACTTGTTTTCCATAGTGGCTGATGCCACGAACACATTATCCACATAGAGAATCACCAAATCTTTTACTTTAATCAATAATATCAATAACTCTGCCTCACTGTTGATTATGCCAAATGGCATCTGATTGAATTAATATAATTAACCCTCGTCTTGTGATTGCCATGTATTTACAATCACCTGGAAAAAGCTTAATTTGCCAATAGTTCACAGTCAAATCAAACATTGAAAATAGGTGGTGGAATATAATCTGAAATAGTCCCTTTGATCAATTGTCTTGCATCAAGAAATGACCTCACCATGACATCTTTTTTTACAACTACCAATCGATTACAGTATGCTGATGAGAACTTTGAGATGATGCCCCACTTCATCATTTGGTGTACTTGTTTATTCATTTCATTTTGATATTGATGGGAAATCTTGCTTTAAAGGGTTCATTTTCCTTCCTTTAATTCTCTGCTCAAAGCCTTGGATTATGACTGGTATATTGAAGAAAATCTGATTACTCTCATTCAATATTTGCCTCAATGTGCTTTCCCAATTCCCCTGAACCATCTTTGCCTTATGTACATTTTCTGTCATAATGCAGTCTGTCATGTCTTCCATCATATATACTACCTCTATTGACATATATGACCCTATGATAAGAAATTTAACCACATCACCCTTGCATGTGGCTTGTCCAATTTCATAATCTAAAATACATTTATATTTGTGCAAAAAATCTGACCCTAGTAAAGTACCCTATATCACGTCTTTCATTATCAAGAATACATGCAGATAGTTCTCTCCATTAAATTTTAATGTCTGGCCATATTTGCTTAGGTTTCACCTTGGCTCTTTTGTTACTAGCCATTGTTATGTAAACTGACTTCAATGGGAGAATGGGGACATTATGTTGCTTTTTCATGATTCTGTAGTATAGTCTTTATTTTACCACTGAAATATGATGACCTTGATCCATGAGGGCCTCTACTTTTATCTGGTCTAGTGTTGTGAAATTTTAGAGTTTATCTGACAAACATAACCCAGAATCCAGTCTTTCCACAAGCAAACCAAGTTTCCTATTTGCTTTTGATAATGTCTGTATTTGAATATATCTCCCTTCATCTTGTTTGTTTCTCTTTTGCTTAATTTATAAATCATTGTGTTTTCACCTGACCTCAGTCCTTGTTCTTCAATTTGTCTATTTTTTTATTTATCTCTATCTGACTCAATATTCTATCTATTGCTTTCACTGACTTTCCTTCACTTTTTTTAATAACCATTTTATTTTTCCTGGTAGGTTTCTGTATACCATTCCCATGAGCAGTTTCTCAGTCTGCATGCTGCCAATATTTTTAGCATAGCTGCCTGCCATCTGGAAAACTGCACAGATTCTTCTCTGCTATCCTATAAAACATTTGCTTCATTAACTGTAATTTAATATTCTCCTGCCACATTTCATTCAGGAAGGCCATCTCTATATTTATAATATTGAAAAGTTTGTGTCTGGTGTAAGATGAATTCCACTAAGCCTCAGCACATCTTTCAAGTGGGTGGTACTATTTTATCTTCATCTGGAATTCCATGGCTATCAAAATATCTTTTGTAAATGTCTAATGTGCTTTATTGGCATTTCCTCCTTTCCTCCCTCTATGCTCTTATTTTTAACTAATTCCATTTTGTTCAGTAATCTCATTCTCTTCCTATTTTGTACTAGCTGCTTTTATATATATATATATATATATATATATATATATATATATATATATATATATATATATATATATATATATATATATATATATATATATATTATATATATATATATATATATATATATTGTGTACTCTTTTCTATAGGTCAGAAATAACTCATCACAGTCAATTACTAATAATTTTAAATTTTAGAATATGTTAAAGTACAATTTAAAGCTAAATGAAATTATGTAATGCTTAAAAATTATAATGAATCACTTAAGTACAGTTAATACAGCTAAAAATATTATTTCATATGGTTTCAAAAGCTGTCCATAATAAATAACTCAGCTATAAATATTTAAAAGTATGTTTTAAAAGTTCGATTTATGTTATATTTAAATTTATAAATCATATTTAATAATCATAATTAATATCGTATATTTTAAAAGTAAGTTTTATGTTAGTGAAAGTTATATTTAATTCTATATTTTCTAAATTATTATTTCAAATTTTATATAATTGTATTATTTTATTTAATACAATAAGTGTAGCAATTTATTTATTCCCAGACAGGAAAATCAGATAGTCTGTCTTTGTTATATTAGTCATGTGATTTGTATAATAGTTATACACACTTGCTTGCTAGGATTTATTAGTAAAGTTTAATGTATTTTAAAATTGCATTATAGAATTGAATATAATTATTACCTATCATAAAGCAAATATTAAATATTAAGTTAATTATCGTATAAAATGTTTTAAATAAAGTAATAAAACAAATACAGTTAATAAAAAAGTTAAATATTTTGTTAAAATAAAAATAGATAAATTAATTATTAAGAGTGAGATAAATTCATTAAACATTGTTTTTTAAAAGTTGTTTAAAGGTATTTAAATAATTTAGTAAAGTAATAATTGATTTAGGATTGATATTTTAAATAATAATTTTAAAGTTTTAATACGTCATAATTTTTATTTTGAAATTTAATTGTGTGAGTTTGCAACATTATGCAAATTTGGTATCAAACTAAAAGGAAGAATCAACCAATAGGATAAGGTATTCTTGCAGGGTATAAATACCATTGCAATTGATTTATCAGGGATGATTAATAATGTATTAAATGTAGCTGAATCATATCAGAAGCTATGAAAGTGATTATAATTTTAATTTTATTATTTTAGTCAATTTTAGTGCTCTCTTATAATTTTATTTGCAAAAGCTAATATATGTGTTGTTAGTTTTAAAAGTTTTCTTACCAGGAGTATTTTAACAAAAATCTAATATATAACTTCGCAATAATAAAATGGAAATTCCAGAAAGTAAAATATATTCAATTTATAATACTTTAAGAATGCATATAATATTTATTGATATAGTTTCAATAATATTGAACAAAAGAACTATTAAAATGAATAAATTAATTCTATGGACATTGTATAAGAAACTTATTAAAAAAACTTTTCGCCAATTAAAAAAAAAAGCATTATTTTATATAGTAAAATAAGCTTGTCCAAAATTAAGAAGCAATAAGACAAGTATACTTTTATGATAAATTAAGAGAAATATCAAGTTATAAAAGTAAATGTTATATCCTTTGTGAAGGAAACATTAAAATTCTACAAGAAATTATTTTAAGAAAAACTCATGAAAAATATTTTAGAAAAGCATATGTTATTGAAAACATGAGGCATATAGATGGTTAATACGTGTATATAAATTGTTTAAAAGTTAATAATTTGAGATAAGAAAAACCTCTGAATAAATGGTAAAAAACAATAAACCTACTAAAGAAGAAACCTATAAAAAATGAATATGTTAATAAGTAAAGGAATGGAGCTATGGAAATAAATATTGCACAAATAATTTATCCATATAGATCAAGCTAAGCTAAATAAATCATAATGCATTACTACTCCAATATGGAATATTATAGGGAGCTTCATGGGATTATTTAATATTATGATTTCAATAATCACCATTCTGGACTAGTAAAGTTATAAACTATTATTGTATTAACTATTCCAGAATAGATTGATGATTATTTTATTTAATTTTTTAGATTCCAAGATGTCATAATATTTTTTATTATTCTTTTTTTTTAAAAACCTGAGATTTTGTATACTGGAAATTTGGATAGCACTTACTACCAGAAATATATTGTCTTATTCAATGTTATAGCAATGGAGGAGGTGTAGCATTGTCTTATTCAATGTTGTAGCAATGGAGGATGTGTAGCAAAGTGCTTTTGAGGAGAATATTTAAAAAAAAAAACTGTCAAGAAAATAATAAACATTTTTTTTAAACTTTATCAAGAACCTTCATCAATTGAAAAGTTAATTGAAGATATACATAATTATAGTCTTGATTTTTATTTATTAACTTAGTTAAAGTGTAAATTTTCTGTTTTATAAGAGTAGGAACATGAACATTAATTTATTAATAATATTAAAATCCTATAATATAATAATTTAATAGTTTAAATAAGAACATTTTAAATAAAAGTATGGATGTATATTTTTTATGTATGCAATGCTATATCTAGTGGATGGAAAGAAGGCTGCAAAAAGTGATGACCAGATAATGTCATTTGGTAATAGTTAATGAATATTGATAATTTTATTATGTAT
Organism: Epiperipatus broadwayi; assembly: GCA_028023455.1. Classification (NCBI taxonomy): domain Eukaryota; kingdom Metazoa; phylum Onychophora; class Udeonychophora; order Euonychophora; family Peripatidae; genus Epiperipatus; species Epiperipatus broadwayi. Next base: position 6,303 of record JAQFVV010015137.1, on the reverse strand, counting down.
ATTTTGTTTTCTTTTAGATTGCCTATGAATCATAATGAATGAAGTATAAATGTTTTAATTATATGAAAACACATTTTGTACAACATTTTAAACATTATGAGATCAGGATTTATTTGGTAATATGCATACTATAATTTTATACTAGTAATATAACCCAACATGATAATAAATATTTGTGTGACTCTTTTAAAACTTTCATATTATTGAATATTCAAGTATTATCTGGTTAGTTTGTATATGGTTTATAGTATAGAATAATGAAATAAGCAAACTTTTCTTCTGGATCAATGAGATCACTGTAATTATAAATAAATTTTATTTATTGTTTTGAATATGCAAGATAGTGTTTTGTCAATGTAAGATGTGATAAATCTTTAGGAAATAATGATAAGATAGTGGCTTGGTAGAACTATGGTGAACAGGAAACCAAAATATTGTTCTAATAGGATGTGATAAGGGAATACGAATAATATTTTATAGTATTCATGCAGATATACAGTACAGCTAACAGTGCCCTGTAATTGATATATTTATTTTGTACAGTGTCTATTTTTCTTAAAATATTGATGTTCATTAAAGTTAAATGAATATCTTTAACATAATTGATGTATTGGAGGACATTAGACAGGAAAAGGTCATGCCTATATTTCTTATTGATATGCTGTGCCATAATATTTTGATATATGTTATGAGTTATACTCTAGTTTTTCTTCCTTAAATCCTATATATCTGTTTCACTATCTAGATTTCAATGTAACTACATCATTCAGTATGATATATTTGAAAAGAAATAATAGATAATTTAGAGTTTAAGATATGCTATCGTTTGAATGAGATTACTTCATTTACTTAGAAGAAGTAAAATTTGTATAAATTGGAATTGAAAATCCCATGAATCCTAAAAGGAAAAAAAAAGAATCATAGGATATATTTTTTTTTATTTATTTTGGAAATAAAATATAAAATTTTAAGAATAAAATATATAAAACAAAGTTGTTCTTCAAGATTGTTAATAACTTTTAAATGCTTTATTTTGTTTAAAATAGGTATTGCATATTTTAAAATATAAGGGTATAAAGTAAAATGATATAAATAATAAGCATAGGTATAATTTTGAAATTATTAAATAATAGGGAATATATTGTTAATTACAATTATATAGTATTAAAGTAATGCTAAATGAGAATATGTTATATTTAATAAACATTATGTAGTAAACGATATCCACCAAAATCTGGTAATAAACTACTGTATAAATATTTTATGTAACATCTTTGACATTGCAAGATGAAAATTGTTTAATTTTAAGAAAATCCATACTCACGATAATGTTATTTTTATTTTATTTTATTTTTTTCGTAGTATGTTTCTATGGATGTTTTTTTTAGAAAGAAAGGTATAATTAAATAATATTTAAGGATAGGATATATTTTTAATAAAAATAAATAAATGTAATTTATCATAAGTTTAATTAGAAAGAGATAAATAAAAGAGTATTATTTTATTATTGTTGTTTAAGTCAAAATGAAGACATAAAATAAGTCTAAAATTTTTATTTTTTTAACAACTAAGTAATAAAAAAATTAAATGGTGTAAAGTGAGGATATCTGAAGTAAATATTGTATATAAATTGTTTATTTTATTTTATTGTTAATAATAAACTTTGTTAATTTTGTTTTCAAAAATTTGTGTGTCTAGATTGTTTATTTCTCCCACTACACTGCATGAGATCACAATATATCTAATATATCAATAACAATAAAAACAAACATATAATTTTGCACAGAGATAAATAAAGAATTATTTTAAGAATTTGAATATTTTATTGGTATTCTTTTAATTAAGTAATCATAATTTTACATTATCTTATGGTCATAAATTAGTTATCATAATACTACATTGAATTATATGCTATCAGTTGCCACACGCCATTATTTGTCAGATTATCAAATGGTACCACATATTTATTATATTATTACATGAAGATAAAAGATTATATTATATTATTTTATTATGGTAATTAAAATATAGTGAAAAGAAAAGATATACAGTATTAGTTCATACAATGAAGAATATTATTATTAGTATTTGTTATTATTGATTTAAGTGTAGTAGATTATGACATAAAATCCCTTCTCATATTTTACTACCATAATTATTAATTAACTTAGAATAAATTTTATGATCCTGAGATTTTATAGAGCTAAATTATTATAAATAGAAGATTAAGATTTAATTATTAGCTTAATCTTAGTGAATAAGATTTATTAAAGTCGTAAAAATACTATAAGTTTATTTATTTGAAATAGTAATAGGGGATAGTGTTCTTATGCCATTGAGGTAATATCCTGTAGGATATTGTCTCAATATAATCTATCTTGTCCCCTGTATTTTCACTTCCAAGTCTCATGAAAGTATAAAATTTTTATTTATTTATTTTATAAACTGAACCTTATTCTTATTTTTGAATTTGAGCTAGTGAAACATTTTAATATTAATACAGAATATTTTATTTATTAATTATTTCCATTTAACCTAACATAATCTGTAACTTAGCTAACCCATTTTTATTTAATATTATATTGCCTGGAAGTGAAGATGCAAATGGACTAGGTTAGATATATATATATATATATATATATATATATATATATATATATATATATATATATATATATATATATATATCACATTCTAAATCAGACATGCTGGTTTCATTCCACCAAAGTACTGTGGTACATGTCTCATTTTCCTATGTATCCACTCTGAAATATATTTTTCGATTTCTCCTTCTTAAATTATAAAGCTTTGTTGAAATTCTCTCTTTAATTTCTTTGTTATTATTTTACCATTATCCCATACTTTGCATTCTTTGAAAGCTTCATAGTTGGAAGGCCATTGTAACAAAATGGGATTTTTCCCCCATATTGTATTTATATGATATAACATATGCACAAATGTGTAATTATAATGTAATAGTTTTTAAGAAAAAACAATTCTGCACCCTTATGCTATTTGTCTAAGACAATTACATAGGTTTCTGTGAAACTCAGATCACTGTATTCAAAATAGTATAATTAAATTAATAATATGATTACATTAATTCAATATTTATTTAAAGCACTTCGAAAAATTTACTTCTATTTCACACCCAGCATATTTATGGATGTCAATTTATGATTCCAAGTGCTATACTTATTTATGTATAATAATTATGCTGGAAGAGATGGCATACCAATAAGAGATAATTAGAAAAACCCAGCCACTAGCTAGCTCAGTCAGGAGAGATAGTTATTAACAGTAGGAAGTACATGAGGTACAGCAATACACAAATATATGCTTAATTGAATTACCTAACTCTTACAGTAATTCAAATTTATCTCCCTGCATTTTCTATAAAACCCAACATAAAGAATAAACACAGATATAGATATGATTTCACTTAAAAATTTAATATTCACTTTAATTAATAAATGACAGAATATAATATTATTTTGTGTTCAAATATTTAAAAAAAAACACATGCACACACACAAACAGCATAGACTGATAAATCAAATAATAAAATATACAAAAGGAAATAATATCTAATCCATTCAGACATGAATAGCATTTTGAAATGCCAAAGAGAATTTAATCAGATTGTGAATATGGGAAAGTTTTTACATATTATTTATAAAAGACATACTAATATTTAAAATAAAAGAAATATAGGTGATAAAATATTCATGTTACCTTGATTTTTCCCTGGAAAAAATGATGAATCCATAAAGGTAATTATAATAGTTTGCTTGGTGCAATGTCCATAGAAACAGATGATCTTTGATGGTTCACTCTGCTTGATTCCTTAACTTGATATTAATTTTCTTTCGAGTCGATATCAGTTCAAATGTTTAGAAGCAGCTTCCTTTCAGGATAGGCACTAATTTAATATTGTGGCAGCTTACATATCTTCATGGGATGGGGTTATAAAGCCCATAACAGATATGTTTTTAACTTAGCATGTTCATGGTTGATAAATATACTTGCTGATTCAAAAATATTTTCAAATCTTTGATATAAAAATTAAATAACGCGAACCAATGGAAATATATAATATTGATATCTCTCTTCAAAATGGCATCTAATAAAATTACAACCAGATTTATTTAATTAACTTTTATTCTTATTTTTATAATCTTTTCTTTTTCTTCTAGAAAGTTCTCATTCTACAAGTTTCCCAGGTTTTAAACACGTTATTTTAGGTTCGTCTTCTTTTCAGTACAAAAGCAAAGGCTTTCCACACCTTTTTTTCTCTCTTATCAAAATGAAAGAACTTACATTGAACACCTGTATTTTATTTTTGTCCTTCACTTTTTGTTTTATTTCTCTTAACATTCTTTATATAAAATCTTCAGTAGAAATACATTCCCCAGATAATAATGTATGTAGTTTCAATATTTTTTTTCTATTTACTATCTCTTTCTTTCCTAAATAAAATGCAGCAAATTCCATTTTGGAAATAAAATATATATTTTTTAATTGTGTCCATTCATCTATCCATATAACAATAAATATGCATGTGTTTTAATAAAACAAAAGAGCACAGGCACCCTCCGTCATCCTTCACTATTATTTTAACCCTTTATATACCAATTTCGATATATATAAAAAAAATCAAATATAGTATAATGATAAAACTATATATATATGCTATATACAAAATTTTCTTTTTGAAACAGGGTTTGAATCCACTCTGTTACAATACATATAACTTGTTTTGTTTTTCATATATATATATATATATATATATATATATATATATATATATATATATATATATATATATATATATATAAACAAGTATTTAGAACCAATATGAAGAAGAAAAATTATAAATCGGAGAAGTTGGATTGAAAATGATGAAAACACATATGTGAAAATAATTTTTTAGAAAAATTATTTATATTCCATTGCTTTTCACTAATCAATATTATATATTAAAAGTATAAAAATCTTTACATTTCTCAAGTACTTTTTAAACAACTGCTAGTCATAAAAAGGAATTAAATTATTGTTATACCTATGTTTAAAGAGCTTTTACCAAACAATGTGCCTTTTTGATATAATTTTAGATGTGTGGGGGGTCATCATATTTACATACCAAAATCATAAGATGAGTATGATAGTTTTATTCCAGTGATCAAACTGAATATTTGTTTTCTTTTTTTTTCAATTATACAAAATCTACTGCACTACTTATCTAAAGCAGGGTTTGAAGACATTACATGTGTGAAAAATTCATGCTTGCAAATTGATAGGAACTTGTTGCATAAATGCTTGGAGTCAGTGTTTATATCTAGTTTCTAGCCCTATCCTTCACTGATGATAGCAAATTAGCTTGAAATCAGCTGATCTGAAGGTGGAGCCAATGAAAGAGATAGTTAATTCTGACTCTTTTGACATTTATGTAAACAAAATATGCTTGTTCGGAGGTTTTGGTAAAGCCCATTTATTGATCATAAATGCAAGCGATAGCAATATACGTGATTTATAATTGTTTTTGTTTTTCATAAATGTACCTTTAAAGGTTTTTGCAATGATATATATTGCACAGGCTTTGAATATGTGGTGAAACTGAACTGATATTAGGCCCATGTACCTATCTGGCTTGTTAGGCTGGATTTGAAGACATTACATGTCTGAAAAATTCATGCTTGCAAACTGATAGGAACTTGTTGCATAAACGCCTGGAATCAGTGTTTAGATCTAGTTTCTAGCCCTATCCTTCACTGATGATAGCAAATTATCTTGAAATCAGGTGATCTGAAAGTGGAGCCAATGAAAGAGATGGTTAATTCTGACTCTTTTGACATTTATGTAAACAAAATACGCTTATTCTGAGGTTTTGGTAAAGCTCCATCTATTGACTAAAGCATTTAAAAAAAATAGATTAAACTTAGTAAAGATTGCAATTAGTCAATAATTTTTATTTAAATATTTGACTATTTAAATTAATGACCTAAACATTTAAACATTCTAAAAATTTATTTATAAAATGGTAAACTGTATTTATTTTTTTAAATTAATAAAAAAACAAACAAATCATATATAATATTTTTATTGGTTTTTATATATAGAATAAAGTTTAAAAAATATCTTCATTTCAAATTTTTTAACTAGATTAAAAATTAATAAATTAGAGTTATATTCAAAATTGCAATAAAATAATAATAATAATAATAATAATAATAATAATAATAATAATAATAATAATAATAATAATAATAATAATAATAACAACAACAACAACATAATTGGTTG
>JAQFVV010015136.1:0-19964 GCA_028023455.1 Epiperipatus broadwayi | reverse complement strand
TAGGGACTCATAAAAAATATTCAATCTTTTACTAGTGGATGAAAAATCTTTATATTACAACTTTTTTTATTAATAGTCAATGCATTATCACTCATTTAATCATCTCATTATCTTTAAATTATTAATCTCAAACTAATAGTAGATAGATACCCATTGTCTAATTAATATTACCTGTTATCTGCATTAATTTAATGAGTATATCTATTTATATATATACACATACATAACAGGAATTATATATAAATCACACTGAAAGAGATAGAACATTCACTTTCTCTACGTATGATCTGGGATCAAATTCTTATCAAAAGGCTTAGAATTCTTTCTAGAGTAGATAGCCCATAGTCATATTGGCTAGCTATTCAATGATTGGAAAATTAATCTCAGTCTATTTTAGGCAAAGGAAGGGTAAAGACTAAAATCTATTCAAGTTTTTACCACTCAGAAAACCACACAGAAATTGGCAAAGCTAGTGAATACTGCTTTCTCTTTCAATATTCCTTTGTGAGGATCTCTGGGAAACCCTTCAGTAGGGTATTTATTAAAAAGGGTAATTCATCTTATACATAATTAAGTCATCTTTGTGATAATTTATAATAAAACTTTCTTTTATAGTTGAACATGTGTTATATATATGTACTATTTTAATTAATTGTGTTTGTGTTAGAATGCATAAAATCATTGATATTTCATTTAAGAGATTTAGAAAGTGATCAAATGTGAGATGGATTGATGAGTTAAAAAAATTTCAGGAATTATGTATAAAAATAAAAAAAAGTTATAGATTGACAATACTGGGGAAAATGATCTTTGATAAAAATGATAGTAATGATTTTAGAAAAAATGTTTTCAAAAAATTATTGAGATGTAATAAAAGAAGTTTTAAGATTAAGCCAAACAAAATAGTTTAGAATTTTAAAAGATTAAAAAAATAATATATAAATACGATAAGTAGAAGATGCCATTCTAAAAATTTGAAAGAAAAAAAAAACAAATGATAGGGAAGCTAATTGTTGGATATGCAATCAAAACAGATATGAATTAATAATAAATTTGTTAATATTGATTACGTTAATAAATTTAGCAATGATTTGACTTGATATAAATAGTTTATAGATTGATTATAATTTATGTTATACATCAAAGTAGTCTCTAATTTACAAATACTTAATGGCATTTCTGTAGATTCATTCCTTAGTAATCAATTGTTCTTTTATTATTCTGATTCTTAGGTTTCGTGCCTTGTCTATGTGTATCTTCGACATGACAATTTCTTTCTCTTAGAAGCTCAGTATATGCATTTAGCTTGTGCTGGATTTTTGGTAGCCTTTAAAATTAATTTGATTTAATATTCATCAACCTTCTCTTGTTTCCTTTGTTGCTTATGTAGTTGTCTTCTAGACTTCATCAATCCTAAAGTAATGTCCAAAAGATAAGGACTGCTGCTCTGTGGTATTCTTCCTAGTTCTTTCTCTGATTTTAATTATGCTCTGTCTGATTTTAATCATGTTCTTACTGCATTTGCTGGTGTATTATTAACAGTTCAGTTTATTACAAGATAATGCCCCCCCCCCTTTTAACTTCTCTTATTTTGTTGTTTATTCGTTTTCTCTCTTGCAGCAAAAAAAAAAAAAACCCAAAACAATGTAAACTCTTGAAATAACTTTTAAAGTAATTTAATTATAGGATTACAGCAATATAAAACTAGCACAAGTATATATATACTATACCATTTATATAATAAATGGAATCAACATTAATTTAAAAGTTACTAGTAATAATGCTAACAGATATCTTCATTTATCAAGTTAATTGTAAATTTTCAATTTTGTTATTTGCAAAAAAAAATTACATATTTTTTTCTTGTAGAAACAATCAAAACCTGCTTTTAATAGTTTCAAATACTGTGATATTTTATTGATTATATATATTTAATATTTTAATCTTTTATTTATTACGTAAATGTGATGAGTGTCATATTTTGTATATCTCTATATGGTCTTAAAATTTTATGTGATTTACTTTTTTAAATTTATGAATATTTAGAATCACCAGTCTTAAAAGGAAAAGTGAATGTCCTTCCATTACAAACCAGTTATCTCAACTCAGAAGGGTGAGTAAACTAATTTTATTTATTTAGTATGATTTCAGTTATTTAATATTGCTTTATATACTTAATCCATTACTAAAAAATTTCAACTGGGGATCAAATTTTCAGTTTTTATACATAAAAAACTAAAGTGAATGAATATTAAAACCAATATTCTTCCAAAATGTAAGCTTGTGGTTAAGACCTGTAGAGGTCCCTATAATCGCATTTTACTTGCACATTCTTGAGGTTACGGCCTTAGTAAATATTACTTATGTAATCAATGTGTTCAATGTGCATTTAAATAAATTTATAAAAACCAATATTCTAATACCGTTTGTGTTTATCACACTGGTTAAATGGATTAGAATCCCAATCTGATCTAATTATTGAAAAATTATAAAATTGGCCTGAAAGTATATATTAATAGTAGATATTCTGATCTGCATGATTTAGTGCAGTAATAGAGTAGTGAAGTCTGGATCTGCTTTTACTCTGTATCTTTCTGTGCTTAAATTTTTTATAAACTTTCAAGAAACAAACTGTTTGATTATTTTATTTAATAAATATTCTTAATTACTGCAACTCCTAGGTAAATCTTTGCAATTGTACCATAAATGTTATAAAGAATAAGTCAAAGAAATATATATATATATATATTATCTTGGCAATTATCTTGTATATATATATATGTCATATTATTATTACTATTTGCGGGATATATATATATATATTATCTTGGTAATACAACTCATCAACAGAGAACATTGAATTTCCACCAATCAAGAGAACAAGTTGGATTTAAAAGCGGTTTTAGTACACAGTAGATGATATCCACATGTTGAGAGAAGTTGTAGAAAGGGAAAATGAATATGAATTGCCATCATGCTTTGGATTTGTAGATTATGAAAAGGCATTTGATCTTATAAACATTTCTTCAGTGATTAAAGCATTGGAGCATCAAGATAAATCCAGGATATTGTCATATTTTAAACAATATTTATAAAAATGCAACAGCAGCAATTAGATTACATAATGAAACTAGAAAAGTCAATATTGAGAAGAATGTAAGACAGGGTGATGCTGCAAGAAGTATTTTGTGAATTAAAATGGGCAGCTAAAGGAGTGAAAGTAAATGGAGATTATTGAAGTCAGTTAGATTTTGCAGATAATGTAGTTGTTTTTGCAAATAATGCTTTAGAGATGCAGTTGCAGGAGTTATCAGATGAAAGTAAGAAAGTAGGATTAAAGATAAATTTTAAAAAGACTAAAGTAATGTTTAATCGACTTTCTCAAAAATATGAAAATAAAGATTGATTATGATGAGTTAGAAGAAGTTAATAGCTAAATAGCATAGTCAGGTTATTAATACAGATGGAAACATAATGGATGAAATTAATCATAGAATTAAACTTGGTTGGAGTGCTTTTGGTAGAAATAATTTGATACTAAAAAGGAAATATGCCTATGTGTTTGAAAAGGAAGGTTTTTAATAAATGTGTTTTACCAGATTCTTATTTATGGATCTGGGACTTGGACATTTAATAGAAGAGCAATACAGAGTCTTCAGACCACTCAAAGAAGTATGGAGAAATGCATGTTTGAAGTAACAAGAAGAGATCAGAAATGCAATATATGGATAAGAAAACAAACAGGTGTTACTGACCTCATTGAAAAAATTAAAACACAAGTGGATTTGGGCTGGACATATTGCTAGAAGAGATGATAATAGATAGACAATTGAAATCTTAAACTGGATTCCAAGAGATTGTAAAAGACACAGAAACAATTGGATTCTCTAATTCTTTACCAGTTCTGAAATAGTTATATGTGAATGATCAAATGACGTAGTTTCAAAGATAATGCATGTTTGGTAAAAATAATGTAGCTTATGTGTTGATTATAATCCTATAATCAAGGCTGTACGTGACACTCATATTATTATAAATAAATTTACACCCTTATCATTGTAAGGCAAATTACTAGAAAGACTGATTAATGATTTAGCTTTTCAGCCATGTATAATTGGAGAGTATTTTTCATTTAAGTATATATAAAACTATAACAAAATCACCTAGCAAGTTTAAAGTTATTAAATCACGTGACCTATAACTTGATTTTATTACTATTCTAAGAATAAATGAATTTTTAATGTTTATTAGCAAGTTTAAAGTTATTAAATGTAATAATGATCATTATTTATTTAGTCTATATCATTAACTGCTTTAGCGTAATAGTTTGCTAAATTGCTTGGAAAGAATTTTGGATATAATAGAATTAAATTATTTATTTATTTCTCTCTTAAAATCTATACCTATTATAAATTTTATTATATTTTATATCCAAGCGTGGAGCAATCATGAATAAAATTTACATCTTACAATCAACATCTCTCTCTCTTTTTGTTTACCATTATGTTTGATGCATCATCATGCAGCCCATATAGTTACTATTATTTATTTTATTTTAGCATAGATATTGAAATCAATTCACATTGTTTCTGAAATGCATTTCATAATCTCAAAAGGTATTGACCTAGTGAAAAATGTTATAGATTGACCACTCTTATTACCTTCTTCATTAATAAAAAGTTGCCTTGATATCAGATTGCAGATTTTTCATGTTGAGTATGGGTGGGTTGCTTTCATGTATTTATATATATTAGAAAATTTTCACAATTGGCCTTAGGGGGGCCTTTGGGCATTCCATCAGCAGATTTTCAATTGGATGGATGGTTGAAGAGTTGGAGTATGGAATAGATTGAAGCCTGTCCATTAAAGTGGGAGGATTGGCTATCTTAATATATATCTGAGCACTTATAGCATATGTGTAGAGATGGTAAGCTGGACCAACTGATGATTGCTGATTTAGCATGAAATACGGGTAGTGGTGATTATTTATCTTTTCAACATATATGTGTTCAAGTGTAAAAGTGTTATGAGATAGTGTGGGGAGTGGTATGTTGTGTGAAAGTCTGTGCTCATATACTCTATATATTACATATATAGACACAGGTACATAATAAACCTGTGTGTTTCAGTTATTCCAATCATTTTATGTAAACTAGAAATTTAAGCACCTGAATTTTTAACTTTATATTTAAATACTATGATTGTGTACTGCTTACTTTTATATATGTATTGTTATTTTATAAAACTCTTTATTAAAGCTAATTTTGTTATCTTACAGAATATAAAGAAGTCTAATTTTTAAATAAAAACTCTGCCTTGAATTTTGATAATTATTATCTACCAGTTTTTTTATATAGCAAAGCTTAGAACTACATAATATACATCTATAACTAAATCAGTAACTTCTAAAATTGTGAAATATAATTAAGAAATGCTGCAAATTGATTTAATGATTACATACTTTCTCCACTTAGTTATTAATAATTAAATATATATGGCTGCAGAAAGGAGTTTGCTATTAACTGAAAGGAGGTCCTTTGATTCCTCTTGGAGGCCTTAAAGAAATCAAGCAGGGTAAATTCCTAATGTCATTCCATACATTCTTGTCATTGCAGCTGTTATTACTATGTGATTATTCATATAATATACAAACATGGACCGACTGCTCACCAACATACATTAGCTAGTGTGGTAGTTTATTGGCTTTTTACCTCTGAGTTTAAGATCAAAAAACACCCATGGTCTTTCTTCTCAATTGCCTGATAAGGCAGGCTGAATATGTGTGTGTGTGAATGAAAATTTTTTTTCTAATAGATATATACAATCATGACAGACAAAAATAAATCATGACCCTTATTGCCAGGAGGTTGTAAAGTCACCAGCCAATGCAGCAGTTGGTGACCAAAGGCAGAGGGTGCTAAGAATATCCTGATTGTGAACCAAGCTGCCATTTGATGATGACTTTTTATTTAGGTATATACAACTGCAGATCACTTGCAAGTGAAGGAAAATTTGCAAGAATTAGAAGAAGAACTGTCTTATATTAAATGGGTCATTATTGGACTTTGTGAAGTTAGAAGGAAAGGTGAAAAGAAAATTGAAATAAAAAGTGGGTATGTACTCTATTGCAAAGACACAAATATTGGAAGTACAAGTGGAGTAGGATTCATTATAAATAAAAAGTGGAAGAACAACATTTTGGAGATTGATGGTGTATCGGATAAAGTGACAAGATTAGTTATTCAACTTAATAGCAGATAACAAATGCAGATACTTCAGGTTTATGCTCCAACAAGTTGTTATGGGAGATTTTATTTCTAGAATTGGTAAACAAATGAGAGATGAAAGTGTTTTAGGTAAACTTGGTTATGGTAATAGAAAGGAGAGAGCACATAGACTTGTGGAGTTTGCAGAAAAAGAAAAACTTTATTTTATGAATTCTTTTTTTGAGAAAAATGTTAAAAGGAAATGGACATGGAAACATCCAAATGAAAGTACAGTAGAATTGGATTATATTTTGACTAACAGAGAATACATATTTCAAGATTGTAATGTTTTTAATAAATTCAACACAGAAAGTGATCATTGATTAGTAAGATGTAAAATATGTATTAATGTGAAACTAAAGAGACAAAAATTACTAAGAAAAAACCAATATTTACAGTTGATATTTCTAATTTTCAGAAACATTCTAATGAATTTAAATTAGAACTTGCACATCGGTTTCAAGTATTAGTAGATTTTGAATATGATTCAGATTTGAATGAAATTAATAAAAAAATAACTGATACACTTTTTAAAAACTGCAACAAGGATAGCTGGTAGAAGAAAGTCGCAATTGACCAATAAAATTTCTACTGAGACTAGAGAATTAATGAACAAAAAGGAATATGGAGATTTATAAAAATGATGCATTAAAAAGGATTGAATATCTTGAATTTTGTAAAATGGTATGAAAAAGAGTTGATAATGATGTAAGAAAATATAATTGTAAACTAGCAAGGATGGCTGTGAAAATAAAAGTCTCAAAAGTGTAAAACAACATTTTGGTATTGGTAGGAAACTTATATCTGCAATAAGAAAAAAAGATGGAACTATTACTAAAAAGAGAGATGACATCATGAAATGGGTAGAAGAGTTCTATCAAGAATTGCCCAAAATTTTAAATAAAGAAGTGAGACATGCAATTAAATCTATGAAAAAAAGAATACCTCCAGGTAATGATGGAATTATAATTGAAATATTAAAAGAAACAGATGAAGAAATAGAAAGAATTTTAGCAAAGTTATATACCAAATGTCTAAATGATAAAGATGTGCCAAATGATTGGAAGAATGCAGTATTAACATTAATATTTAAAAAAGGTGATAAAGAAGATATTATAAATCTATCCGCCTTTTATCAATTTTATACAAAATTTTTACCAAAATAATTCTTCTACAGAGAACATTAGATTTCAGCCAACCAAGAGAACAAGCTGGATTTAAAAGTTATTTTAGTACAGTAGATCATATCCAAGTATTAAGAGAAGTTATAGAAAGGACCAATATTGAAATAAAATTCTTGTTTATACTTGACCTTTGAGTAGTAAGTTACAAATTGTGTGTTACGCAAACAAGTGAAGCTCAATCTCAAAAGAATTATACGGCTGAGTGCTTTCAGGAATCTTTAGATCCCATATTCATAGCCTATTGTAGGAGAGTTGGTTTGAGTTATGATTTTTAAAAAACTGGGTAGTAATTTATGCAAATCTATTCAAATTTATTTCAAATCTTCATATAACTCATTTCCTAGAGATGGAAAAGCACGATTCCTTTTGGTTTAATGCATTGTCATCATTTGCAATAAAGCACGCTTTTTTTTATTTTGTGCTTAGTATCATTGCATTCTATGCACAGTGCCTTTGCTATGGTGGATTCAAATATATAGACCATGGTCCTTTGGTGTTCAAGGAATATAGACTTACTTTCATCGTTGTTTAGTGCTCTCCTATATGAGTAGTGATGTTGAGGGGTTCTGGTTGCAATGTTGGCACAAGTCTTGAATATGAGTTGCCATTATGCTTTGGGTTTGTAAATTATGAAAAGGCATTTGATTCTATAAGCATTTCTCCAATAATTCAAGCATTGGATCATCAAGGTATAGACCCAGGATATTGTTATATTCTGAAGAATATTTTTAAAAATGCAACAGCAACAATTAGATTGCATAATAATACTAGAAAGGTTAACATTGAGAAGTGTGTAAGACAAGGTGAGTCCATATTCCAAAACGTTTTACAGCAGTGCTGTAAGAACTATTTTGTGGATTAAAATGGGAAACTAAAGGAGTAAAAGTAAATGGAGATTATTTAAGTCATTTGGATTTTGCAGATGATGTAGTTGTTTTTGCAAACAATGCTTTAGACCTTCAAGAAATGTTGCAGGAGTTATCAAATGAAAGTAAAAAAGTAGGACTAAAGGTAATCTTTAAAAAAACTAATGTTCAATGGATTTTTTTCAAAAGATAAAAATAAAGATTGATTATGATGAGTTAGAAGAAGTTAACAACTACAAATACCTTGGTCAGATTACTACTACAGATAAAAACATTATGAATAAAATTAATCATAGAATTAAACTTGTTTGGAGTGCTTATGATAGAAATAACTTAATACTAAAAGGAAATATGCCTATGTGTTTGAAAAGTAAGGTTTTTAATAAATGTGTTTTACCAGTTCTTATTTATGGATCTGAAACTTGAACACTTAATAGAAGAGCAATTCAGAGACTTTAGAAAACTCAAAGAAGTATGGAGAGATGCATATTAGAAGTAAGAAGAAGAGATCGAAAATGATAGATATGGGTAAGGGAACAAACAGGTATTACTGACATGGATTGAAAGAATTAAAAGACTGAAGTGGAATTGGGCTGGACGTATTGCTAGAAGAGATGATCATAGATGGACAATTGAAATCTTAGTCTGTTTTCCAAGAGATGATAAAAGACACAGAAAGAAACCACATGTGGGATGGATGGATGAAATAAGAAAGTGTGCAGAGATAATTTGGAGAAGAGAGGCTATGATGGTGATATATATATAAACATTGAATATATGGCTATTCTCATTTATAATTTAATATTTATATCTTTTAAAATCCGTGAAAGTATTTAACTTTATATATATTAAATAAAGATAATACAAGAGAATGTTTTAGCAAAGATTGATTAGAATCATGTCAATAATGAATCTTTATTACAAAATGTTTAAAAAAAAAACAATTTTATATCTCTGTAATTTCTAATGCAGAAGTATTATGAATTTTCAGAATTACATTCTTAAGATTGCTGTAAATATTGTTAACTTAACAGGAAGTATTTAATAACAATGACTAATATAGTTTATTTTTTAAATATGTATGTATTTGTTTTTCAGACAACCTGTTATCAATATTACATATACTGTGCCCATTGAAACACCTGAAAGGCAATGGTATTTACTGCAGTATCCAAAAAGTGATGCAATAAAGACAGCTCTTCAGGCACTTGGAATGACAGTTTGTGATTGTAATCCTGAAAGACAGTATTTGCTTACTGTTAAAGGTCCTCTCAATATTATTAACCAAACTGCCCTAGAACAGAATATTTTCAATACCCTGATAGTTATGGCAAACTCAGGTATTAAATTTTTAAACTATATTTATTTAAAAACTATTTACTTATATAAAGTACTTATTTAGATTTTTTTTTTTAGTGCTATTCATTTATTCATATATATTCAGCTACAAGTGTTAACAGCTAACTGATGTAAATTATATCACCATAGCTCTCAAACTTAAAAAAAATCAATAGAATATTATAGCAATTCATTGTCAGGCTAACATTCCAACTATCAAGTAAATGGAATCCTATTTACTTTCTATACTCATAGAGGTATCTCAATAACAGATTACTGCAATATTTTATTGATTTGTTTAGGCATGAGGAATGTGAAGATATAATATACAAATTTTATGGCCACATTTTTTTATTATATATTAAAAAATATGCTGTTTCAGTATATCAAATTTTAATTTTTTATGATAATGAGACTGTAAAAATATAATTAATGAAATAAATTATTAATGATAAATACAAACATACCACATTTAATGGTATGTAAACTTAATATAGTCCATATTTAAGTGAACATATAATAAAAGTTAGTAATATAAGTTGAAGTCTGTTTTAGTTTTGTCAGTAACTTTGATTAACCAAATTTCACTAATGATTAATTATTGTTTGTAATCACTTAATAATGGGATTTATATGGTGTTCAATGCAAAATAAATTCCCATTTTTATAATCTTATCAGCATATGTATACTTTTATTCTTGTGGAATTGATTATTGTGCTTTCATAATCATATCGACAGTATTCATTGCTAGGAATATAACAGATTTAAGTTTCTTGATTACCTTGTGGAATCAATGATATAATAGCTCTTATCATATGTTATGATCAATTCAGAATTACTCCTATTAGTAATAATTAATTGTGATGATAATGACTACCCATGATGCTAATGATTAATTGTGATAGTAATGATTATTCTGAGCTTATGACTCTTATTTAAATGCAAACTACAATGAAAACTATATTTTCTTATGATTTTTTGAAAATATGATTGTTTGTTGTGATTTAGCCAATAAAATAATTATTTATAAAAATAGTTGGTAGCACTAATTTTAAACTTTTAATTCAAGCTCTGTGATTGGCTAGAAATAAATTGTTCAAAACTAGAGTGCAGAAATTTGTAGCAAGATAGTTGACTCAATTTATAAATAAATAAGTAAAAATATTGAAAGTCAATTAGCCTTCCCCTCAAAAATTTTTGAAAATCTATTTGGAAAAAATGTGTGCCTGTAAAGAATACATATTTAAATGTAAGTTACAAAAATACTATCTATTGGCCATATTATACCTTTTTTTATTGAATTAAGTATATAAATTTTTAAAAAGTATGAATTGTATATATATATTCTGCTGCTCATTGCATTCTAAAATTTTCTATATACAATTGCTTCTTGTTCTATTTTTGTTACAAGAAATTACATATTTAAATTTATCAATTATTATATATATATATATGTGCTCTGCACATAGATAATGAAGCTATTCAATGTGTGTAAAATTATCAAAAGTTACTGCCAAGCGCTTTCGGGACAGTTTATAATCCCATATTCATGGTGACTTGTATTTGGTTAGGAACTGTAATATTAATGCAAATTTATGTAAATTCATATGAAGATGCTACATAGACCATTTTTGAGACAGAGAAAAGCAGGCCTCTCTTCTATTGATTGCTGCTGGGTCACTTACAATGTAGTAAGCTTCCCTGCTTTTCTCTGTCTCGAAAATGGTCTACGAAGCATCTTCATATGAATTTGCATAAATTTGCATTAATATTACAGTTTCTAACCAAATACAAGTCACCATGAATATGGGACTATAAACTGTCCCGAAAGCGCTTGGCGGTAACTTTTGATAATTTTACGTACATTGAATAGCTTCATTATCTGTGTGCAAAGCACATATATATAATAATTGATTTCAAATGCTAATGAAGTAAAGCCTTAAATATTTAAATATAGTAAAGTGGAAAGTTTATTTATTTTTTCCTCAAAAAAATTGTATATATCATTTAAATATAAATGCTGATGTAGTAAAATGATAGCGCATGCAATGAGCTATGTTTGATTCCAAGCAACACTTAAAAAATTTTTAACAGGTTTGGGCTTTTTTTTCAGGCAGCTAGTTTATAGCCAATTCAGCTAACCTTCCAATAGATTTGGTCAGTAAATAAATATCCACCTATTCTTATCTAGAGAATAAAATAAGAATGAAAATTCATTTAAAATATCACTGTCTGACAATTGGAAAGCCAAATGAGTACTGCTCTATAACAAGTTTTTTGGATTAGCTTTTGCCTGAAGTAGGCTATTTAGATGCTGTTTTTGATACCTATAATACACACACACATATATATATAAAACAGTAAAAGTGGCACAATTCAAGCATTGTCAATATAAATAAATAATCCATCTTCTAACTCTAATATGAGAAGACATTCAAGGCTAAATGGTTTGAATCAAAAAGGTCTTTCAAACATCGCTTGGAAGATCAATAAAAAAAAGACATTACTCATCAGGCTAGCTAATAATTGTAATACAATCATCATCATCATTATTTACCACTTGTAAATGAATAAAGTCATTCTAATTCCAGAAGAATAATAAAAAAATCATAGAATATAAGAATATAATTTAAAAAAAGAGAGAGAGAAGATTGCAATCTGAATTAATGTGTGTATATTTAAAAAATAAAAATATAATCATATCAACACACAATCCTGTTATCACAATAGTCTAGAGTTACTGATCAATGGCATAGGTTGCTTATGATGACCAGATCTTTACTAAAAGTAGTAATGTGAAAGAAGGAAATGGAGAAAAAATGAGAGAAAGAGAAGAGTTAGTAAGATAAAAAAATGAAAATAAGAAAGGGACAAAGAGAAAATATGAAGACACAACAATAATAGTAATACATGCAAATATACCCACACCAAAAAGAATAATAAAATATTATTGAAAGAACTTTTTATGCATTAAATATTTAGAATTTTTTATTAAATATTTAGGATTTTTTATTAAATAATTTAAGATATTATATATTAAGGTAGTAGTATAAATACTGAACCTCACCACTTGATGGCATCATTTTTTACAAAATGCACATCAATATATCATTTTAGTGGCCTTAATTTATGGCTAACACTACAATAGGTGTTTTTTGAGCCATAACAGGCCGCCTGAGGGCGATGTATTCTACGATTACATAATGAAATACTATGCCCATTGCATTGTGACAGTATTCGTCAAGTGAGCACTCTTGAAGTCTCGCTATTGTCTGATTTAATGATGGCCGTATTTGAAAGAGATGAAACTCTGCAAAAATTACATTGTCAGAAATTTTTTAGAAAGAGTAGTGGAATTAGTATTCCATATTAAGAATTGTCATGTCATCACACATGCTTCCCTATGCTTTTGAACTGCACACAACTTGAAAAGGTTCTTCTTTTCAGCAGAGTTGTTTCTGATTTCACGTGCAAATGCCCGTTTACACATGAATCCGTGCGAGAACTGTAAAGGAAGTTGGTTCAAGGGCTCCAAAATCCCATTACTTACAGCTTTGAGGCTTCCCTGTTATTTTATTTGTGTGTTACTTTTGGCTTTTTTTTTATGCAGTGAAAATGGTGTTTTTTTTGTTACTTGTTTTGTTTCACAACTTGTCCAAAGTTTTATTTATTTTTCATTCAATAAATTATTTTATGGGAAGCTGTTGTTTTTTGTTGTTGTTCACATGATTAGAAAGTAGGTAGGTAATATTTGATAAGTTTCATTAACAGTTAATTAAAGTAAGTAATATTTTATTATACCAAAATAAAAAAAGAAGAGTTTATTCAAAAAGCCCCACCCAAAAAAAAAAAATCTATATAAAATAATAATAAAGAATTGTGCGGTAACATATAATATTCAAAAAGAAAATCCAAAAAGAAGTCGATAATTAAAAATCAAAACAAACCTTCCCTGCCATTCCACCCCACCTCCCCAGCATAAAAAAAAATGTTCTTTAAAAACGAACTGTTTATGTCTTTTTTAAAATTAAACACCCAAAAATTAAGGAAGAACTTTTCACTATCATATAATATAGCTTTCTGTAGCATAAAGATTTGAAACAAAAAATAGAAAAGCCTTGTAATAAAACAACTCTTCTCCCTTCCACCCTCTAAAAAACCAAGTGTTTGTTTATTCAAAAGTACTGAATTGTTGAAGTCTTTCAGCAAATCAAAACATCAACCAAAAAAAAAAAAAAAGAAGATAAGTTCAAAGAAACAACTATCTAAAAACAACAAAGTGTTTGTTTCGACGGAGCATTAAATGATAATTTCAAAGCAATCCAACACCCCTAACACCAGCTAAAAACAAAGTGTTTGTTTTTTAAAAAAACCAACCAAAAAAAAAAAAAAACCGGGTGAAAAAAAAATTTGGTTTACCGTTAATAATATTATGTAAAGAAACCGACGAACAGTTAGTGGATAATTTAAAAACAAACCAACACCCCTAGACCATCTAAAAACAAAGTATTTGTTTATTAAAAAATGAAAAAAAAAATCCCGGGTGGAATTAAAAAAAACTTTGGTGGTATACTGTAATATTATGTAAACCAAACAGATGGGTCGATGACAGAAAAAAAAATTAAAAACTGGGTTAAAAAAAAACAAGAAAAAATCTTTTACCATAATATTATGTAAACAAATAGATGGCCCTTGAATCGGTATATTGATATGCATTAGGCGAAAAAGAGCGCCATCAAATGATAGAGTTCAGTATTCATACTATTACCTATATTAATTTTAAATATTAAAATTTTAAAATATTATAATAGCTTTTTTTTAAATTTAAAACATTAATGTTTATCAACTACAAATAATTTATTTTTATGCCCTTCAATGTTTGATGCAATGATAGAGTGACAGACTATGGAGTTTAATATCTATAGACTATGGCTTAGCTCTATCACGTTTAAACTTTTTATGAACACTTGAACAATAAACCATTTATTATTATTGGTAGCTGTACAAGTTTGATACTTCTCTTACTAATGGGAAAATATTATAATGATAAATCAAGAGCAACTCTCTATTCTAGTGCTATGTATAATAAGCTTAAGAAATCACTAATTTCCAGATAATATTGCATTCAAATTCCTATCTCCAAGCTGTCCTCTTTTCTCCATGATTATCAATAGAGATGAAGATGCAAAGATAGAAATAATATAGGGGATTTGAACTCAGATTTTAAAGCATCTTTCAACTATCCATACTATCTCATATCACTTATACACATGATCACGCACATGTAGAAAAGATCAATAATCACTAATATATGTATTTTGTGCTGAACCAGCACTCATCAATTGTTTCAGATTATCTCTCACGCACACACACACACATATATATATAATCAGTGGTTAGGTTATATTAAGATAGCAAATCTTCATGTTTAATGGGACAGGCTTCAATCTACTTCAACCTCCAGCTCTTCAGCCATCCATACCATTGAAAATCTGATGATGGAAAGCCCAAATCCCATGCTGATGCCAATATTGTTGTCATGTCCATGTTAAAGTCAAGTAACTCTGACCTTTCATGTACAAGACTGTATCCATTTAAATACATTGAAGAGGGATGGACAGGATGCAGGCTTAATGTGTAATATTTGAAATACAGGCACTCTTCATATACCTGGAGCCTAATTGTAAATATAGGGGATTTGAACTCAGACCTTCAAACACTTTTCAACTATCCACACTATCTCATATTATTGACTTGAGGTCAACATGGGCATGACAACAATATTGGCATCAACATGGGATTTGGGCTTTCCATCATCAGATTTTCAATGGTATGGATGGCTGAAGAGTTGGAGGTTGAAGTAGATTGAAGACTATCCATTAAAGTATGAAGATTTGCTATCTTGATATAAACTGAGCACTGATTATGTGAGAGATGATAATCTGGACCAACTGATGAGTGCTGGTTCAGCACAGAATATGCATATTTGTGATTATTGATGTTTTCTACATGTGTGTGATATTGTGTATCAGTGATATGAGATAGTGTGGATAGTTGAAAGGTGCTTGAAAGTCTGAGTTCAAATCCCCTATATTTACAATTAGGCATCAGATATATGAAGAGTGCCTATATTTCAAATATTAGATAGAAATAATGCAAGCTATGCATCTAACAACCATTCTCATTTTCAAACTGCTCAAGGTTCTTTACCTACTTGAACATTTATATACATCTGACCTTGGATTATTAACTATGTATTCTAGTACCCTCAGTTCTTTATTATCTATAAGCAACTTTCTTATCTAACAAAAATGTTAATAGTACACATTGTTTCAATTTTTAATTTACACCATTTATACTAAAATTCAGACTTCACTTGGACAGTAGAATGAATTTGGGAGTGTTTGCTAGATGCATAGTTGCATATTTTCAGCTTTGAGTCTCTTGGATGCCAATTTAGGGATCAGGATTTAAGCATTTGGCAAACAATGATTACCGAAGCTTGCTATATATGGCATTATAATAGAAATCTGCTTTTATTTTATAATTATTGTAAACTAAACAATTAAGTGATTTGTTATCATATTACAATCTTATTTTTTTTGTCATAAGTATCAACAACCTGGTTGGTAGGAATTGATTTACTGAGTAAAAGTTTTTCGATGCTTAGTAATCTCGAAAAATTTTATAAATGTCAATTGAATTTAAACCCAGGTCATGAGCATGGTAGACAATGAGTTAATATTTTTATCCTTACATGATTATTTGCACAATGGTAGAATAGTAAACTAAATAGATAAATATGCACAGATTGAAATTCAATAGCTCAATATAAATAATAAAAAAATTTTGCTTTGGTCAGTTAAAGAATAACTCAGTCTTTCACTTTGGCATTCAAATGTCATATGATCTTCTGCACAAAAAAATATGTAATTGTTTAGTATAAATCATGTGTTTATAATATTTTATGAGCCAATAGCTCAACCTGGAGAGAGACTATGAGGATTCTTTTTAATCCTTTGCAGAGTGATAAACTGTAGATTTAAAAATGTGGATTGAATATTAACTGAGTAAACTATTAATAAAATTTCACTTTGGTCAGTGGTATGTCCTCATACTGCCAATTAGGTATTTAAATGTAAAATGACTTTTGATTAATTAGAAAAATGATTATTATTAATAGAATATTATGTTAGATGTGTTAATGGCCTTAAGTTGAATGGGCATTCATATTTGTATCTGGTATTAATCAGAATATTGTTTTTACATATTTACAGAATTGCTAATGAATACATGTAAATATAATTAAATGAATATTACAATTCTTATCTAAGTTAGACAGGTAAGTTATCATGTGGTTTTTCAATGTAAAATTAAAACATGGATTTAATAACCATGAGTATTTGAGTCCATTCTCATAAAAGTAATGGAACCTGCATCATATTATAAGTTACAATCTGCACATTAATCCACATATAAATGATTCAGGCTGTTTTGTATCTTATTTTATCTTCAACTCCAAAATTGCTAGATAACTATTTACCAATCAATTTTGGATAGATGGTTCAGTTAAAAATGTGTGACAAAATCTTAAGTGGCTTGAAAAAATCTTAAATTATTTTTATAAAACCTCTGTTCTGATTTTGAGCATGGCAGGTTAATGCAATGACGATATCTAAACTTTTTACTAATGACTTATCACAATTAAGCATCAAATATATTTTGAGTATTTCTGTAACTATTTTAATCATGGCTTTTCATTTGATATTCCATGCTTACAACTTTGTATTTGAACCTGGTTAAAGATTGGATATTTTTTCAATTAGCTGAGAATTTCTTAGCAAGCTTAAGTTTTTATTAAGTAGCCATCAAAAACTCAACTCAGTTAAGCATTTAATTCTTAGTCAGTAAATGGATATCTAATTATTCTTAGCTAGAGAGTAAAACAAATAACAAATATTTTTAATTTTGACTAAATAAAAGTATTCATTTTCACTGTTTTTATGTGGGAGACTGCTAAGAGGCCTTTATCCCACAATGAACTATTATTCTGGTTTCCAACAGGTCGAGAAGTCAGCATGGCTGCCTTACAAGCAGTTGTCCCAGGTTAGCAGGTTCGCTTCCCAGCCGATGCTATGACACATGAGAAAACAATTTATTGTGTGTGTGTGTGTGTGTGTGTGTGTATATATAAAGTCAGATGTCACGACTTATATATATAGCTTGTATTTACAAATATGTAAAATTAAGAGCATGCTAATAAGCTCTATACAAGCGTTTTTTTATGATAAATGCTACTATAAGAGAAGGCATTCAAATCAACTTTATCTAGGATTGTCCCCAGATTGGTTTCGAGCTATGACTCTCTTCAGTGAGGAGCTAGAAGACCAGGTTCAAAAAACCAAATAAAGCTAAGTATTTATCTAATAGTTAACTGTCAAGAAGAAAATTTGAATGCCTTCTCTTGTAGTAGCATTTATCATTAAAAAAGCTAGTTTAGAGCTATATATATAAGCCATGTGACATCTGACTCTCTATATTACTATTATTATTTTGCTATAGGAGCTTTGGCTAAATTAAATGGCTAAGTCTATTAATATATGGAATATCTGAATTAAGTTCAGGCCTATATGATTTTTTTAAGTTGTAGAGCTGACTTTAAAGACATGTAGATGTCTAAAAGTTTCAGATCTTTTTCTTGACAGCTAACTATTAGATAAATGCTTAGCTTGAGTTGGTTTTTTGACTAGTGTCCTAGCAATCCTAGATAAAGATGATTTGAATGCCTTCTCTTGTAGTAGCATTTATCATAAAAAAAAAAAAAGCTTGTTTAGAGCTTATTAGCATGCTCTTAATTTTATATATATAAAACTAAGTGATAAATCACATGATCTATATAGCTTGTAATTACCAATATATAATAAAGAGCAAATATTTCTAAACAAGCTTATTTGATTATTATTATTATTTTTATTTTATTTTTTTATGATAAATGCTATAAGAGAAAGCATTCAAATCTTTATCTATGATTGTGGTCTGGGGATGGGGACAATCGTAGATAAAAATTTGAATGCTTTCTCTTATAGCATTTATCATAATAAAAATAAATAATAATAATAATAAAATAAGCTTGTTTAGAAATATTTGCTCTTTACTATATATATACCTGGCTAATATCCAAGTAATCATCTTCTAAGTAATTAGTTGAATGAGTGTTAATTTTTCTATTACTACTTCTTTGTAGAGAGGTGGTAAAGTTTGTGCTAAAGTATTTTTTTTTAATTTGTTTTTGATTATCTTACTGATACATAATCCTTCATTGTTTTATTTTGATTTTAGATTTTACTACCTGTTCTCAAGCGGATTGCAGAGTTAAAATAACTAATATTACAAATGGGTGAGTAAATCCAAAAAATTGAAGATATCTTGGGGTTTTTGATTTTTTTTACTGCTACTTAACAAATGTATACTTATAAATCTAGTATATAGAATCTTGTGCTATGTAGAAATTCATACCTAACATGCCTATGACTTGAAGTTTGAATCTAGACTGCATAATATTTGGACATTTTTTAAGATTTCAAATGAACTTAAAAATAATTTTTCTATGCAGTCATTCTGTAGCTAATTTTATTATCCATCCAAAATTGATTAGTAAATGAATATCTAAATTTGACTGGAAATTAAAGCAAGGATATAATACTCCAAAAATTGGCATGTAATTCTGTTTTCATTTTAATTTTTATAGAATGGTTGATGAGATCCTTTGCCTCAAATGGGCTATTTAAAGGCTTTTTTATATATAAATGTAAACTCTTACCAACAGTTAATATTATATAATAATTATATCAACAACTCAATACTGATTTATTGAGCATATGAAATACTTTCAATCCAAAGCACTAGGTTAAACTTTTAAAAAGATAATAATGGCTATTTTATCTCTTTTACCTAAATTAATTTATATAGCCATTCTGAACCATTTGAAATGAAAGTATTAAGATCTTAAACTGATCACATTACTTCTTAAAGCTATATATCAAATTGCTTTATATTATTTTAGGACATGTGACTGGCATTCATTGATTGCTCTGGCTTGCACTGAGTGGCATTACTGTGTGGAGACTTTTGCCTGTTTTAATAACATCATCTGATTTCTCAATCATGTGCACTCATATCTTACTTTAATTTTTCAACATTTGACTAGAATAGATTCTTACAATATCAATTTGTTCAATTTTATAATTTTTTTCAAGTTGGCTAATTTTTATATCTTAGACATAAGTGATTTGATATGGGCCATCTATCTG
>JAQFVV010015135.1:0-19978 GCA_028023455.1 Epiperipatus broadwayi | reverse complement strand
ATATATATATATATATATATATATATATATATATATATATATATATATATATATATATATATATATATATATATATATTATATACATTCCACTTTGTGCTAGTTCATCTATAAAATAATTATCTAGGAAACGAAAAAAAGCAAATCCTTAGGAAACTAGATAATTCAAAGTTGTGATAGTACCTATATTTATATTCATACCATGAGGATGTAATGTCTTAAATTTAAAAATAAAAAAGCTCTTCTTCTGTTTTTTTTTTTTCATGGAAGAAAAATTATCTTCCAATATAACCACTCTTAAATCATCATTCGAGTGATCAGGTAAATTGAAATGTTTAGAAATTGGTCTACCTTCATTTTTATGTAAAACATCAAACCTATGGTTGGTCATTCTAATATTTAGACTGTTTGTTGACTCACCTATGTAATGACTCAAACATCTATTACATTCTATTAAATATACCAAGTTTATACTTTTACAATTGACATAGTTGGGGATTTACCATTTAAACCATGAATGGTATCTCCCTGAACCATCTTTGTAACAATAATATGTTTGCATGTAAGACATCTCTTATCTTCACTTGAAAAACATCCTTTTCCTGACACAAAATTAGTGCCAAAAACTGTACTTACAAGTCTATCTATAAGTGTCCTATGCCTACGATATACAACTTTAGGTGGATAGGGAAAAACAGATTTCAGATAATCAGTGGAATTTAACATATTAAAATGTGTCAATAATATTTGGTTAATATTAGATAAATCATCATTGAAGGTAAGAACCAGTGGTATATTTATGAACTGACTCTTTTCTTAGATAGAAGTTCCTGTCAACTCCTGAAGATTTTACCATTGCCCTATCTAACAATCCTTTAGCATATTTTATATTGATAAATTTATTATACAAAACATTGTTATTTTGCTAAAGAAATCACTCATCACTGCAAATTCTTTTAATCCTTAAAAATTGTCTGTAAGGGATATTAGTCTTTAAGTGTTTAGAGTGATTACTATGAGACACTGTTTTTGAAAAATTCATTGAAAATTGTATATTATTATTAAAAATAGTTAGATAATCAAAAAATGTATGAAGTTCTTCTTCCTTGTATGGCCAGATCATAAAGACATCATCTATATATCTCAGTCAAGTATGAGCTTTAATGCTAGCATTCTCAAGTATAGACCTCTCTAATTGAGCCATAAAAATGTTTGCATAATTTGGTGCTATTTTGGTTCCCATTGCAGTACCTTGCTTTTGTAAATAATACATAGAGTTAAAAACAAAAAAAAATTCTTTAAGATTAAATTCACTAATTCATTAAAAGTTGTAATTTTGTGCTGATCATATTCTTTGTTTTTTAAAACAGATTTAATAGCTTTAATTTCATCTTCATGGAGTATATTAGTATACAATGAACGTCACCAAAAACATTCAATCGGTTGTATAGATTTGATATTTTCTAAAATAGAAAGAAATATATAGTAATAAAATTTTAAAATACATGCTAAGTAATATTATGCCTATCTTACTTTAAGGAATGTTTATTTATCCTCTCATTATTCAAATTATGACAACATACAATGTAGGATGGATATAATCGAAAAATTATAATTCTATTCGATTATAACCGATGATGTGATTGCCAGATTAAATCTCACATTCAGCATAAGTCTTAATTCAAAACACAGTTATATTTTCTGATCATAACCTTTTACAATTTACATATGTCAACAGTTGAGATATAAGTTTTAATTATCACTTCAGGATCCTTCTAAATATGAAATGTAAATCAAATGCTTGTCTAAATGTTGATAAATTATTGAGAAATGAGAATAGATGCTCTTTAATGAACTACAATTAATTGAGTATAACAAAAAAAAACGAATTAATTTTCATTAGTTCTTTATATATATATATATATATATATATATAAGAAATGGTACTTACGTATTAGACTTGCTACGTCTTTTTTTACATTTGCCCATAACAATTCTAACTTTACATTTCTCTCAAATAAACATTGCCATTTCATCAAATAATGTAAAAAGTGGAACTTTTGACAAACATAAGGAATAAATTTGTATACAAAAATAATAAGAACACATTACAATACTAAATATAAAGAGTAATTATAAATTTTATTAAACGCTCACTATTATTTCAGTAATAGTTTTAACAAGGCTGTAAACCTTAGCAATGAGCGTCTGAAAAAATCGTCACTAGGGACCTCTGTAGGTCTTTAAAACACATGCTTATGCTATGAAGAAAAGAGAGAATGCGTAAGCATGTGTTTTAAAGACCTACAGAGGTCCCTAGTGACGATTTTTTCAGACGCTCATTGCTAAGGTTTACAGCCTTGTTAAAACTATTAAATATAAAGAGATAGTTGTGAGTTTTTGTTTCATCATGGCAATTGAGAATAGAACAGTTGTAACACTGATGGAAGTAATCAAACAAAATATAAAAGAGGGCTCAACAATATGATGGAATTCATATAAAGCAGAGGAACTATGATCTACCAATGGACAATGCACAAAGAAGACGAATCTTTCATTTCTATTCTGGATGATATATAAAAAATGCCTCCACATTAGTAATTGTGTTTTAATTAAAGTTTACTATTCCCCCATAAAGTGTATAAAACTGATGAACTATGATTATCTGGCTGCATGAAGAAGATGGAACTTTCTTTTGCATTCTGGATGTCATTAAAAAAAGTCAGTCTATCTAATTGATTCCGTTTTAATAAAACGTTACTATTTTTTTTTACATTTTGATAAATGTTTAATAATTTCTTTTTGTTATTTAACAACGTAAATATAGTTAGACATTTTGATCAAGATCTCATGCAACCATTTATAACAAATACACCTCTATTAATTTTACATTTAAAAAAAATCTGAACTATATACAGTTTTTTTTAACTGTCTATTTTTTACTTTGCTGCCATAGTTAATAAATAGTATATTTTTACTTTGTTTTACTGTTTATTTTGTTGTCAATATAACTATTATTTTTGTTTAGATTTGTAACTATCTTGATTGAAATTTGGCAATTTTCTGCTACAACTGAGGAGAATGCACTTAAAAAAGGAAGTAGTAATGTTTGGAGCTTTTTGAGGAGGGGCACGATATCTTTTCTTATGACAAATCCTGTTATATATACATTTGATTTTCAGCCAGTGTATAGATATAGTAATATTTTTTTTTTCATTTAGTTTAGTATTTGTTTTTTTTTTTTTGGGGGGGGGGGGTAATTTTGCTTAAGTGTCTGTTTCATAATATCCTGTCAAAGTTAATATATGTAGTATTTTTTTAATTTTAAGTAAAATCTGGGAATTGCTCCAGTTGTAAAGACAGAATGCTATATCTTGTGAATGGGGAGAAGGATGGCTGCAAAAAGTGCTGTTTTAGGAGGTGTTTTTATTATTTTTGTTTACAAATTTATACTTTATTGGTGTGAATAGTGTTATAGTTTAGAGATATTCCATCTTATATATATATATATATATATAATGGACGGAATCAAGACCACTAGCCCCAAAAGTTGATGGCGTAAGATATAATGGATGGAATGATTCTAATTAATCCCAAACATTGCTAATACCCATATAATGGGCAGTATTCTTCATCAACAGTCATAAACTAACAAAGCCCAATGATGGTGCACCAGATGTAATGGATGGTCAACTAACTTGCAGATTGCACTACTATGCAGATGTAGCAATATGTTGTGGGGATAAGTTAATATGTTCTAATTCATTGCCCCTAATAAAACAATCTGCAGAGACTTACCAGGCTTAGAAGGGTAAAAAGTTGCATCCAACCTTGTTCAAACTGTGGGTCTTCTGATAGAATGCTAATGAGAACCTGATGAAATGCTTAACCAATGATTGCATACCATTTAATTGACTAACTCTATCCCTATTTAATAATATTAAATGCAATTTAGGTTAGTTCATCCACTTTTCCCCTTTTTAATTCCATTATGCCCTAATATTCAAACCCAGAGAGAATATTGCTTTTGACTCCTTTAGCAGGTATGAACAGATACACACAGCAACACCTGCAGCTATTTATAAGTTATATTTCCCGATCAACTTTCTCCCGACTGCTGTAAGATCTGACAGAGTTACAGCACTTGGATGATTTATAAATTTAACGGAATCAACCACTGCACCACCAATTTCCACGTGTTAATTCAATAATAAAAAAAAAAGAATAATAGTTTTCCCACCCTAAGACTAGACTATCCCTTTTTGGACGTGGTGAAGAATGAGACAAGACAGATTTAAATAGAAAAAATATATTTAATAGAATAAATCAATCATAAAAGATCTATAAAACACATTAACATTAAATAAAAGATTATGATCTATAGTGCTACAAGGAAAAGAACACATAAAAAAACTCTTATAAATGATGGTACATTTATAAATCGTCATTCTGGGTATTTATCAAAAAAAATTCAAGAATGTCTTTATCATTCACAAAAAGCAGGTGGCCATTGTCTAAGTAAATGATGTGCACATTGAAATATATAAAAAAATAGTATGTATCTTGACCTAGGTTTTAGTCTCTGAATTTATCCGACGTCCTGCCGACCGCCACATGGATTTCTCCACCTATTTAGGAGGGACGTCACTCGTAGGTTAGATTTGGTTGTGTATAGCTTCTCAGTGTTAAGGCATCACAGACGAGGCATCAAGGACAAGGCATTGAGGACAAGGCAACTAAATGAATCCACCGGCATGCGATACAACAGCAGTTATTACATCTTGACAAGAACCATTAGTACAGTAAGTCTGGATCGACCAGAAATCATGATGGCCTTAGCCAGCCATTCTAGATGAAGCACCGAAGTTAAAAGTCATATTTGTTAACTATATCAGTTGATTATCGGAGCTATGTTTTACCACCCTCTCAACACGAAGTCTCTAGCTCTAATCTCTCTTGAAAAACTTTTTTTTTAATTAAAAAATTCCACCAGCCTTTGTCCTTCCAATCCTTTGTTTGACTTTTATTCACACCTTCTTTCGTACTATGCCTTTGGCCATATGTAAATTGGTTTTACCCACTCTCGTAGCACTATGTACCTTTATTTATTTCAATATTCTTGATTTTAATTAAACAGATTTTAATACATGTTTTTCTTTTTTTTTTGTTTTTAAATTTGGACAAGCATTTATTATTTCTGTCTATATTCTGCTTCAAATACACTCCATACACGCATTTCGTTTATCATCAAATGTGTACTTTAAAACCCAGATCCTTATCTTTTGATCATGTCTAACTTTCTCTGTTTTGCGCGCTATTTAAGGGTTTTTATTTTTTTAAAACTTCAGTTTCTTTCAAAATCGAATTTTAGCTTGCATTTTATTTATATTTCTTTATCACTTTATTTTGTAACATACATTTCCAATATCTCTAACTTTATATTTTAATTTCACCAAAACCCGAACTTTGGAGGGTAAAAGATAAGAATCTTTTGATTCTAATTCCCTCTCTTTTTTTTTAATTAGTTGAAACATTTCTTTGTTCTGTAAATTTTTCCAAGATCGCTTTTCCTTTTTTTTTTATTATTTTTTCTTCCAAACATTATATTTAATATTCTTTGAATGTTTAATATTTATATGTGTGACCGCAGTATGTGCGATCATCACATTATATATATATATATATATTATTGTAATGGAATCATGATTGCTCCAGTTGAAAGTGATAAATGTAATAGTACGAGATATAACTATATTATTATTATCCTCCAGCCTCATAAACGAATCATAAAGCCTCACATTTTAGGCAACAAATGTAATAGAATGCATATCACCAAGTGAAATGGCCCCAGTCATTGGAAAACCAAATGTAATAGAATGTATTTATCATCCAATTTAAATAATATTAACATAGCACATCATACACATATACTAAAAAAAGAATGCACAAAATGTTGAACAAGAAATATAATAGAGTGGAATATACATATAAAGAAAGATCTTAACAATCTAAATGAATCCTATTGTTGAGAAAGCCAAATATAATAGATTGTATAATTTAAATGAAGAACGATAACATTATCTCAATTATATTTAAATAAATTGTTTATATGCCCTTCCTACTAGCTATACATGAAATAAATCCAAAATCATACAGATCAACAATAAGACCTATCATTATAATTTATTCTCAGGGTTAATATCATTAACTAACAAAATATATACTAGAAACAAAGTGAATTTTATTGTATCTAATATACACATCAAATAAGTAAACTTATGTATATCTAAACATATCAATGAACATTGACTTGTGTAAGGGATCTAAAAACTAAATAATAATTGAAATACAATATTATTCTCCATTAAGTTGTGAATTTAATAAACTTCATAATGACTCTAGCACTAAAAAGAAAAATAGGAATAAAATATTACTACTCTTCCAAATAAAATACAAAGGCATTACTTATAAAACAAACAGTACATCCTTTATTTCTATATTATGGTAAGCTTTTAAGTAGTATCAGTGTTTTAAATAGTTTTTAAATACAAACCCAAATACAAAAAAAAATACATATATATTTGCAATAAGTATATATATTAAATAGACAAAAGCATATTTGTACTCAACAAGTGTACATTAAAATAAACACAAATCAATATTTATATGTTCCAATTATTCAAATTAAAAAAAAATAAATAAATAAAAGTATATTATATACAGTGAATATCTGAATTGTTGTTTATGTTTGCATAAGAATTACTATACGAAGTGAAAATGAAAATAGATAAATAAATAAGTGAATAATTGACTGGTAAAATATTGTAAATTAATAAAATAGATAATAGATATGCTCTCAAAGTTAGATTAATCGATTAAGTATTATTACATCAAAAGAAATCATCAAAACTTACTCCACTACATTATAAAAGGTTTATATATTATATCAACTTTTGGACTATGCTTATTTCTACAAGCATTGAATCCTTTTTTATTATTTACAATGAGGCTCACTCAAGCCTATAAATATAACATATCTTTGACAACTCAGTTATTTAGTGCTAACTTGTAACTTAATATGAATATGGAACTTATTTCACCTCATTTTGTTATTTATCTTATATACTTATGCACAATATATATATATAATGATGATTTCTAACTGATAGCAACTCAATCTATGATCCATCCCCAAGAACATATCTAATTATCAAATAATTAAAAAAATATTAAAAGAATTAAGATGTATAAATAATATAAAAAAATTTTGGATAATAAAATTTGTAAAGACAAATTTCACTTATTAAAAAAATATACATAAAAAAACGCATATGCAACCTAAACTTATACGCTATACTTTCAAATTTCAAATTACTTAAGTGTTAATCTTGATATTTATAAAACATTTGATTTTTTTTTAAACAAGATGCTTAAATCAAATAGAATTATACTTATAAAAATGTTTCATTTTTCTAATTAAAAAAAAATAAATGAATATGATCTCAAAAATATATATAAACATATCATTTACATTAATAAAGTTATTTACTACCTTTTCAAAGTTCAACTTATTCCATTGTTTTATTTCTTTATATTTCTTTAATATTCGAATGCATTCTAGCCAAGGTTAAATTTTGAAAAAATATCACATTAGAGAAAATTATCGGTTTTCAAACACACACACACATATATATATATATATTCCATTTTTCTAAAGATTTCTCTCTTTGGAAAAAAATTGACATGTTGAATCCAATATATTAACTAATTTTAATTGCTTCCAAATTGTTATTGAATTTACCATTATAGATTCGTTTTTAGATAGCTATCTTACATTTCAACATGATGTAATTTGTATGTTGAGCCATTGTTTAATTTCTTTTAATTGCTAGGATAAAGACAAGAAGATCTCAGCTCTTGAACTGCGATAATATTATTCATCAACCTTCCTTTATTAAGGTGTTTACATCCAATAGATTATTCAATTATTCTCAAGAATGGCGATTCTAAAGAAACAAAGTACAACTAATTTTCACCTTCATTTTTTTTTTAATAATAATTTTTTTAATAATGGCTTCTTTTTTCTGTTATTGTTCTTTTTTTTTCATATGCAATATTACATGCAGTCTTGAAAAACATTATTGCATATGTTTTTTTTAAACAATTAACATTCAAAAAATAAAAATATCAATCATATAAAAAATATTAAATCGAAAATTTATTTGATAGCTTTAAAAAATATATATATCAATAATAACATTGCATTTTTTAATAATCACTTAAAGTAAAATAATCTTTTTTATAATTAACCATTTAAATGTTTTTTATATATTTATAATATTGATATACAAATATATTAATTAGTACATGTCATTACTATTAAAAAAATCTCACCATTAAAAATAATAACAATTAAATATTCACAGTGATGTATTCAACAAATAAATAAAATAATAAATCCAAACAACAATAACTATAAATAATAACCATAAACAATAATAATACTCCATATATAAACATCAAATCAAGGAGATTTTTTTTTTAAAAACAACAAATGACTTTTTTAAAACAAAGGTAGATTTATCGATCTTTTACAATATATATATATCAGTCAGCCAATAACTGTCTTTATACACCTTATGAAAATATAAAATAATGTGTAAACATGGTCCATTTAGACAAATTTATCACTTACAGTTGTCAGAATTTGTGCTGTACATGTTATTTGATAAGATCACAAGATTTAAAAATTATCAGTAGTCAGATATACATGTGAAAAGGCATAGCAGGTCTAATACATAAGTGTCAAAATTATGTTAGATTGGATCAGCAAATCAATCAAAGTGATTATAACTTAAATTTATTCTACTTAATTTTTTGTTTTATTCTCTGTGGTGATGTGATAGATTTCCTGGCTCCTTCATTAATAATAGTTAACTAAAATTCTTTAATACATAAAAAGATGTTTATATATTGTAATAGTTATATTAACATGGTTCATCTATTTACATTTTTTTATTTAATTACATAAATCACAGGGCCCATGAAACACCAGAAAATAAAACAGCACTTGTGTGTTTAAAATAATATATTATTTCACAGAATAATGATGACCACCACCTAGAATACCCATTTGTAGTCCCAGTCTAGATCACAAAGAACACAAAATACTCCTGATGAATGAGGATAGACCACAGAATCTTATATTTAAAAAGGGTTAACAAACTATGTAACGATAGTTTAATCATAAAATATAGTCATTAATTAATATATAATTCATTTTCTATTAACAATATTCTTTTATCTGTACACATTATTGACTTATACAAACAAGCAGAAAGGTGATTATTTCCTAAGTATGTCCAATGTTTCTTTATTAAATTATTTTTAGTCTTCATTTACATTAGTACTGATTCATTTATAAAGTACATTCATCGGACATCAAACCCTGACATCAATAAATTAAAAAAAAAACAACTTTACACATGCATGTATAAACTCATAAATACAAACATATCCTTGACTCCTATATTTTCTAGTTTTAACACACCATGACAAACAACAATGCAATCCTTATAACAATAATTATGAGGAATGATCTTTCTTAGATCTTAATTCTAATCCAATAAAGTACAATCATTGTAGAAGTGATATGTTGGTCCTATCCTAATTCAATAAAACATCTTTATTTAACAATAATTATGAGGATGGCCTTTTAGATCCTTATCCAATTTCAATGAAACTACAATATATATAAGATGGTTCACTCTGATATTGAACCCTAATTCATAAAAATTATATGGAAATGTATTCTCCATACAGATATGAATATACATAACTATTTAATAGTGAACAACCTAATTGAAATAATAAATTTAACGGTTTACAAACTATTATAAAACAATTCTTAAATCCACAGAAGTAATTTAATGGCAATTGGGGCAGCTTTAAGAAATTAACTGATAGTACTTCTGCAGATTTAAGGATTGGGTATAATAGTTTGTAAACCGTTAAATTTATTATTTCAATTATAATTACAATTTTGTTTTAATTATCGGACATTATATATATATATATATATATATATATCCGATATATATAATATATATATATATATATATATATATAACTCTGTGTAATAAATTAGGGTTAACTATGAATAAATGGACGATGGATATAATTACATTATTAATTATAAGTATTTAAGACTTGGACAATTTATGCACTAGTGTTGCATTTTACCTTTTGTGTTGCGCAGAGTTCATTTTAATATATTAACACATATAAAAAATTGTTATAATATTACAAATAATAGAGATAACTCTTTATTTTTTTTTTTTTTGTTAAACTGACTATTTCTATATATAATATCCAGATTAAAAGTTAAACATAAACTCAAATAGTTATAATGTAATTCAAACAATCTTTTAAGTATGAACTTATAAAAATAAACATCTGTCATTTATTGCTTCTTTGTAATTAATATTAAATAATTCTTATGAAATTATAATATTATTTTATGAACTCCATCTTTGCTATTTGAAATGTGTATTGTTCTGCATTTTCACTGAAGTTATTTGAAATAATTCAAGTTTTGGTCTTCAAGCTAGATTAGCTAGCTCTTGGTAATATTCTACCTTTTTATTCACAAAGCATAGTGGGGTTTTAATGGGATTTGAATAAATTAATATCCCATAATAAAATTTTGGTATATTTACTCTAAAGCGCATATAAAAAAATGCAAAATTGAATTATTAAAATCTTCTCCGTCATCTAAATAATTCTTATTCTTCTTATATTCAGAAAAAAAAAAAACCATAAGGTGTAATAAAGTTTTATTTTAAGAAACTATATAAAATAAACACTTGTAAATTGAAAACAAAATCAAATTCTCCACAATTTAAAAAAAAAAAAAATTTGCCATCTTATAGATTTTATTCTATCTCATACTTTAGATGTTTTAATCTTACTTAAAAATAATTATTAAAACTAAGATCCACAGACCCATAATAAGAAATAACTACAAATAAAATATAAAATAATAAAATCACACAATAAGCTTAAATCCACAAAATATAACCCCCCCCTTTACATTAGATTAATACTGCTTGTATGTGGAGGTATGAGTAAATTATTGTACAATTTCATTATTTTATATTTTGTTATTTGTAGTTTTATCTTATTATAGATCTTCAAGTTTCAATTTTAATAAGTTTTTGAGTGCTATTAAAAAATTAAAGGATTATTTAGATTAAGAAGAGATAGAATAGAATCTGTAAGATGAAAAATTTATTTTCTTGAAAAAAGTGTAGGGAATTTAAATGTATTTTCTTGGAGATAAATATTTTACCTTAGGAGAAAGAGAATTTTATTACACTTTTTATATTTCTTGAATTTTTTTTGTTAGGCAATTTAAAATAAATAGGTCACAATTTATGTATAAAATATGAAAAAAAATTAAAATAGTTGTTTACAAACATTAATAAAGTTTATTTTAGTAACATGTATTTATTAAGAATGATTATTCTACTAATAGTATTGTTGGTTTTATCGAGATTATGCTAAATGCAAGAGAATTAGAAATTCTTAGCAAAGATCCTAATTTTTTTCCCTTTTCCTTTATTGAATACAATACTTTAAATGAATAGCAGAAATAAGTATTCATTTTGAATAACGTTTATAAAGTAAAGAAAAATTTCTAACTAATTCTTCACAGGTCAAACAACATAAAGATAGTTTAATTGCTGATAGAGTAGTCATTTCAGGTAAAAGCAAATTCTTTGCCATTAAGAAAGAAAATGTTTTTAGTGAACAAATTGATAAAGAATTAAATAATGATACAATATGCTGTTAGGAAAAGATTATGGTAGGGTAATCAACAGAAAGTTAATAGGAATTATGAAAAAAGGTTCAAAATTTATCAATTTTTAATGGAGTGAAATATATAAAATGTTATTCTTATGATTTCATTTGTTCTAA
Organism: Epiperipatus broadwayi; assembly: GCA_028023455.1. Lineage (NCBI taxonomy): Eukaryota > Metazoa > Onychophora > Udeonychophora > Euonychophora > Peripatidae > Epiperipatus > Epiperipatus broadwayi. The sequence continues at coordinate 8,000 of JAQFVV010015135.1, read as the reverse complement.
GATGTTTATGAACCCTAATATTTATAGAAAAACTTTTATTTTAAGATTTATTTTTGATTTTACTGGTTGTATTGTAGAGATTTTTAGATTCATGAACAATTTTTCAAATCAATTTGTCATTTTTAGGAATAACCTATTTTGTATTTTTGAGGCTTTTAATAAGATTAATACTTTTAAAATAGAAGAAAATTAATTACGTTTTAGTTTAAATATTGAAAACATATGTCAATTTATTATTATAATTTTTTTATTGTAAAATAATAATTAAAATATGTTTATATAAGCCTGCATGAAAATTTGAAATAAAAAAAATAGCTTTATATATTTTAAAATAAAAATATTTATCAAGAAATGAAGCTATTGTTTTTATCTAGTTAAAACTGATGCATATATGCATGGACATATTCATTATAAACCAGTCAACTCTTAGACAATTCCAATATAGATAACAACCAACAATTTCAAACTGTTGTCAAGGCAAACTTCTTTTAGGATCATTTGTTATTTAAATGTTTTAAAATAAAATAGCCTTATAGATTTACTGAAAGCAATATGTAATTAAAATATTTTATATCATTTCATGCATATGTTTATGCAAACACACACATAAATATTTCTATAAATGCCCTGTTTGTATGCATTATTAAGTTTATAAAAGTTAACAAAAGAAACTATTGATAATTGAAATATTTATGTATTGATGCAATTATTTCTTATATTTTAGTTGTATGTGGCAGTAATCATATATATATATATATATATATATATATATATATTGTAACGGGCACATACGTACGTTACATTATTTTTTATTAGTAAACATTAAAAGAATAAAAGTTCGCAAATAAAAACTTTTTTTTAAGAATTAAAAATTGAAAATTAAAAATTATCTTAAACTCATATATATATATATAAAATCGCACAGATAAAAAAAAATTATTATTAAAATAAAACTTTATTAAAAGTAAAAAAAATATTTTAAAAGCAAAAACTTAAAAAGATTTAGAGATAAAAATATATCTTTAATTTTGGAAAACACATTAAGTAATCAGAAAATGGAAATGATTGTTTTAATTAGTCAATGTAAACTAGCCTTGGGCATTGAAATGTATAAGCAATGGTCAGATAGGAAAACAATAGAAACTAATAGCAAATGAGAGAAATCCATCGGAAAATCGGACCTCAACGGAAGGATCATCATCAACGATGACATAATTTCCATTGGATCCTAAAGGTAATATAAAAGGAAGAGTTTGGAAATTATTAGTTAGTTATTATTAAGAGTGGTGATATGTATTAGTGTGGAGTTGTGGGAGAAAAGATTGAAAAGACGCACTCTTCAATCGCTTCAGTTTTGTTAAAAAAAAGAAATGACATCGTTTTCTACATTGAGGACGAGCCAAAACAAAAGACCTCCGGATGAATAAATAAATCGGCTAACAGAATACCAATCTCTTTAGGACAACATGGAAATTCACATTCAGACAGCAAGCAATGGATAAAAGGAACGTTTTGAAATCGTAAGAACTTTTAGAACTCTCAGCTTTAAATATATATAATTAATGAACATTTCTAAACAATAAGAACTTTACTTCTAAACTTGTTCCGTATTTAAAAAAAAATAGAAATAGATTCCTATCTGACCAAACTAAATTATTTATTAATTAGGTATAATTTTATTTGATGTATTTCTTTTGTAAAATCATTTCCATTTATTTTGTTTTGTGTTCTTTTAATTTTTTATTATGATTTCTGTTTTTCGATAAATTAAACTATATAAATATTAAACTTAAGTTGGGCATGAATGGCTATATAGATTTGTAAAGTTATATTAGGGGAGGATAATCTTAGGTTATTTGTTTCGTAGTTGAATTAGGTCAATGGATTGGATATATTGGTGTAATTACTAGATGTAGTACGAGATTCGCTACAGGCAGAATCGCTATTATATGCCGCACACACTCGTTTTGCCTATGGGAGGAATTATAAGACAGAGACTGCAGTTCCTTCCTATGGAGTTTTTTTTTATTGCTCTCATCGTCAGACAGATGTAATATTCCTATCTGACGAGAAGCAGTTTCTGCTCTTAACCTAATTGTGCTGCCATATCCGTATTACATTGAACACATCGATATATCAGATGGATTGAAGTTTGGTTTGACTGTGAACCTTTGGCCTAAGGTTAAACAAGGATTGAATATTTTCTTTTCAAATGCAAATCTATGTAGTCTATTCATACTCGACACTGTAAATAAAAATGCATTAAATTTAAGTTGGGTATAGATGCTTGCATGGGTTCATTACCGGTTAATTATGTTTTTGGTTTCCATATTTGATCAAAATATATAGACATTCAGTAAATACTGATACCTTACAGTGAGTATCTAAGATGTATTTGTGTTGGATGTCTTTTAAGTTATTGGTGTCTTGCGGCATCTTATGATGAATGCTATTGAGTTCTTATAAATTTCCCTCTGCAATTGACTTTATCAATGACTTTGTATTTTGATCGGCTATGTTTATTTTGAAATGTTTTTAACCATGTAATCTATGTAACCGATCTATACTCAACATTATAAAACAAACTTTCATAAATCCATCTGTGCGAACTTAATTAAAATTTAAACTTATAATATTATAAAAATTAATATGTAAATTTAAATTCTAAAATCAAATTAAAATCTAAAATAAACATACTGAAATAAAAATGTTAAATTATATATATATATATTGTAATGGAACGTTCTTGCTGCATTCCATTTAAATTAAAGAATGAAGGCCCCAAACATTAGGAAAGCCAAATATAATGGAATGTATCTTTATATGATCTCAAATGAAAATAAACATATGAACTTTTGCAACAATAATCATTAGTTAACCAAGCCCCTAACTTTGATACACCAAATATAATGAATAATTAAACGAACATATTATGCTGACCACGTTGTGGTGTCCAAATGTAATGGAACATACTTTTACTCCATTATACCAATCATCAGTTAACTGGGACCAACAGTTTGTGGTGCCAAATGTAATGGACAATATATCATATAAACATATTTTACCTCAAATGTAATGGAACATCAATATATGAGAAGAAAATAATGCTTCAAACATTGGATGATAAACGTAATGGAATATATATAATCTAAATGAATCCAATTGTTGAGAAAGCCTAATATAATAGATTGTATGATTTAAATGAAGAAAGACAAAATTATCCCAGTTATATTTAAATAAATTGTTTATATGCCCTTCCAACTAGCTATACATGAAATAAATCTAAAATCATACAGAGCAATGAGATCTATTATTATAATTTATTTTCAAGGTTGATGTGACTAACTAATCAAATATATATCAGAAACAAAGGGAATTCTATTAAATCCAATATACACATCTAATTATGTAAATTTAGGTATATCTAAACATACCAATGAATAATAATATGTGTAAGTGACCTACAGAACTAAACAATAAGTGAAATATGAAGTTATCCTCTATTAAATTGTGAATTCAATTAATTTCATAATGACTCTAGCATTAAAAGAAAAATAAGAATAATATATTATCGCTCTTTCAAATAAATTACAAAGACATTACTTATAAAACAAATAGTACATCCTTTATTTTATATTATGGTTTAATTTTAGGTAATATCAATGTTTTAAATACAAACCCAAATAATAAATATATATATACTTGCAATAAGTATACATATTAAATATATAAAGACATATCTGTGCTTAACAAGTAGATATCAATATAAATACAAATCCATACTTATATTTTTCAGATATTTAAAATATTAAAAAAAAAAAAATTATATACAGCAAATATATATAAATTATTGTTTTGGTATGCATAAGAATCATTATATAAAGTTAAAAAAAAATGGAAATAAATTAATAATAAAACAATTTTTATAATAAACATTTGCGAATAGAAATTTACTTATTAAAATATACGTAACAACTCATATGCAACCCAAACTTATAATAAGCCATACTTTAAGATTTTAAATTACTTAAGTGTTAATTTTGACACCTGTTAAACGTTTATTGCTGTTAGAAAACAAGACACTTGAATTGAATATTTATAAAACGTTATATTTTTATAATGAAAAATAAAAGTAAACAAAAATATCGATCTCAAAATATGTTTATATATCATTTATACATATAAAATTATTTACTACCTTTCAAAGTTCACTTGGTTAGTTTTCCTTCAAAAGTCAAATTATTCCATTGTTTTATTTCTTTATCCGTTTAATATTAGAATGCATTCTAGTGAAGGTGAGGAAACTATTACATTAGAGAAAATTGTCAATTCTTGGATATATGTATATTTTTATCCTTCTAAAATTTCTTTCCTTGAAAAATAAATAAATAAATTGAAATGTTAAATCCAATATATTAATTCTAGTTACCTCCAGATTATTATTAGATTGACCATTATAGATTCCAGATAGCTATGTCAAATTTCGGCTTCAGACGCGATGAAATATATGTATTGAAATTTTCTTAGTTTTTTCATTTTAAACTGCCTTGGAATAAATGAAAGAAAACGGTGCAGCCTCTTGGCTGCGATATATCTCTATTAGCCTGTCATGATTTATGTATTTACCATAGAAATCTATCTTATTCCAATATTCTGAAGAATGGTAATTTCAAAAAAAAAAAAAAAAATACAACAAATTTTTATCCTTCAGTTGGTTTTATTACTATCTTAATAATAATAATGGCCTCCTCTTTTTGTTGTTGCTGTTGTTCCACGTGCTAGCAAATGCTGTTTTGAAAACCATTGTTATACATGTTTTCTTTTAAAACAATTAACATTAAAAAAAAATAAAATATCAAGCATATATATATAAAAAATATTAAATTGAAAATTTATTTGATAGCTTCAAAAATATACATAAATAATAATATTGCATTTTTTTAATAATCACTGCAAATAAAATAATTTTTTTATATAATCAACAATTTATATGTCTTTATTTATTTATAATAATTAAATATTCATAACGATGTACCATCAACATATAAATAAAATAATAACTTCAAACAATAACTATACTTAATAACCATAAACAATAATACTTCATGTATAAACATCAACTCAAAGAGGTTTTTTTTTATATAACAAATGATAATTTTTAAAATATAGATAGACTTATCGATATTTACAATATATATATGCGTAAATAAATGTTTGTATGTTAATTACAGGCAGTGGCTTATTTTATTATTTTTTTAAAATATTATTAGATAATAATTTATTGTAAATATAAATCTCTGCTGTTCCATTGAGCTAGTGACAATGGGCTAACGTCCGGAATCAATATAAAAAAAAATTTTTTTTTGACTTACGTATCTGCCTACTTTATAAATTTTTCTAGGTTCAAATGCCTAAATGGCGCCCTGTAGGATAGTTTACGTTAAGTCTCTCTCTGGATTATTATAATATATATATATGTTTTAAAAAAGGTGGCAACTAGTTTGGTGAAGTAATAACAAAAACAAGTCCAAAGATGAAAATATCATCATCTCATAATCAATAAAATGAATATAAGCAGAGATACGGTATTTATGTTGAAAATACATTGTAAACAAGTTGTAAACATAATATCACCAACATTAATCAGATTTTTAGTTATTCTTTGAGACTAGATTTAAAAGAGATGCATTGTAATATGTAGGTTAATTATTTTCTAGCTACTGTCAAACTTAGGACATAATATAAAAGCAATTAGTTGTATGCACAGATCAAGATATAATAATTATAATTAATGATCATGGTACCTGAGACTTTAAGCATATTGGCCATCAATAAAATAGTAATGGTCATAAAGCATGAAGATTTTAATGATGATCTTTATATTTGTGTCATCCAGAAAAGTATCAGGATATCCTATCATATACATATATCACTACATCTATATAATCTAACTTAATGTTTATGATAAGCTTGGATTGCAAGTATCATATGAATTATGACTGTGAAAAAGTATAAAATGCAAATATAAAATATTTTAAATCTATTTTAGTATTAATTAACTACATTAGAATAATTTAAAACAAAGATTGAAAAAAAAATTAATTAAAAGTAATAAAAATAAACATAAAATTACATGTCTGTTAAGTCATCAAGATATTATTATGATTTACAAATGATAGAAAATATGTTATATCAATATAAGTTACAGATGTACCAATATAAGTTTACATGACACACCAAATATATAAGTATCCAGATATGCCAATAAGATAATACAAAATATTTAAATAATTATTTAGCTATTGAAAATTATCAAGTCAAAATAATATGTAAGTGCATAATTATAGATATATGACTGTATGCTATAACAGAAAAAAAAATGTATTTGTTGGTACTCTTTTAGAATACAATCTCTACCATTTTATTTTTTAAGAGGATCCTCCAAACCACTTCAGACACAAGCAAGTATAATTTGAGATAACATTCCAGGTGATTGGTAACAATATGTTTTAGATACTTTGTCCATTCTGCATTAAAATTACAATCTCCATTAAAAATTACAAAAAATATAAAAATACAAGCCATGAATAAAAAAATCAAAATTTTCTCTGTACCACAAAACCCTAATCATAGTCTGATTTAACTTTATCTCAAACCACTAATTTTTATGTTATTTTTCTATTTTTATGCTTATTTTATAAAAAAAAAAACATACCATATGATGCTGCTCACCTTTAAAATTATTTTACAACTAAAATATCTATTTAAATTTAAAGTTATAACAATGTTGTAAGGCCCTGCTTCCAAGGTGCTGATTGGTTGTTTCTCATTCTATGCTCTAGGGAACACTTGTCAACAATTTTGACAGATTGAAGTTTTTTGTTTTAAAGTTCAAAATGAAAATGTATGTTTTAGAGTATTGTTTTAATTGTTTGTCATTATTTTCATAAAATGTGTGAAAATATAATTATTTTAGAAGAATAGTTCCGATTTTAGTAAAAATATTTACTTTTACATGAATTAAAATAAAGTAAGAAAGAAATCAATGATGTAGGTGCCATTTTTAATAGGTTATGAAAGGTATGTTTTATGTTGTCCAATATACATTATTTTTATTAAATATAAATATAAATTTATTTTTGAAAAACTTTTATTTACTTTAATAATCTGATAAATTATTGATTTGCCTTTTAGATACTAAATGAAAATGAGTATAATTTTAAAAGCCAAATATATTTTTATTGCTGGTTCTGTAATTGACCAATCAAAAATTTAGAACTTTTATTCACTTGGCCTATAAAAATATTTTCAGCTAAGGAGTGCAGAAAAGGTTAGAATTTCAATTCCTAATTACTGAAATTCCACTGTAGTTATTTTTTAAGTATCAAAAACAGTATAATCCTTTAACTACATTTTCATTTAGATAACATTGCCTTTTGTTTTATAAAGATAAATAGAAAAAAATATCGTTATCTAATTAAATACAGGATTCCTTAACAAAAATGTTAAAACCTTATTTTTTTTGTTAAAAAATTATAAATATTACTTTAAACATTACTTATTCATCTCAATTATTATTTTTTTAAAAATTAAAAATTAGTAGATAAATGAAGTTACTAAAATGAAGAATAAAATAATATTTATTTTATTATTTTTTATACTTGTTTACAACTATTCTTAATAAACGCTAAATATTCACATTCTTATTATTTAAAAAAATAGATTTTTTATATTAACACTTAGGGAATGTAAAATCCTTAAATAAATTAATACTTGTTATTATAAAAAATATGAATGAAATAATTATTCTCATATTTACATTCTAAATTTATTTGTTTTAATAGGCTTGTAATATCTGACATGGTCAGAATTGATCACTCATATGTTATATATTCTTTTACATATATATTAACCTGGGTGTGAGAATGATCTTTATGATTATATAAAAAAATAGAAAATTAATATATATATATATATATATTCTAACCCAGTTAGAAATA
>JAQFVV010015134.1:0-19984 GCA_028023455.1 Epiperipatus broadwayi | reverse complement strand
ATAATAATAATAATAATAATAATAATTCAATTCAATTCAATTCATTGTTTACCTACAAAACTAAACATAAAGCCAATTACAGTATTACACCATAACAAATACATAATATATAAATATGATTTAATGACAAATTATTAATATAATTATGTGCCATATTTCAATAAAAGATAATTAACACATTTAAAAAAATCTAAAATAAATTAATATCAGCATATAAACAATTATTATTAAAACATTAATAATAACAAATAAATAAAAGGATAAATATAAAGCACATAACAAAAATAATAATAATAAAACAATTTATAATATATATATATAAACAAAATCAAGCTAAACCAATCAAATACGACATTTTAAATTTATAATAACATTACAAAAATTGATTATAATCTAATTTGAAGCAATTATTATTAGCCACAAATCTGATTATATAAATATGGGAGTCTAAATAAAGGAGAAAAATCTAAGAACATCGGAATGACAAGTTTTAATGTAACAAAACAGAAGCAGACCGAGTATCATGCACACTGAGATCTGAATTTACATACTAGTAGAAATTGTAACAGACAAAAGAAACTATTTTATTAACAAGTTTATAAAGATATTTAAGATCTCTATATTGTCTTCTAGAAGAAAGATGAACAACAGTTTTATTTCCCAAAGAAAACATATTTAAAAAACTATTACTCACTCTATTGTAATAAGTTACATCCCTGTTTAGGAGCTAGGATTCCAAATGACTGAACAATATTCAATGATGGGAAGAACCAATGATAAAAATAATTTAAATTTTGTATCTCCACTGAAATGATGACCAAACATTAGAATAAACATCTATAATTTTAAAGCTTTACCAATAATCATTTCCAAATGAGGAAGAAAGGATCCATTACTAGAAAAATATAACTCCCAAATCTTTTGGGATTCAACAGAAATAATTTTGTGACAATTAATAAAATAAAAAAAATGCAAAAGCTTCAGATTTTTAGAATACGAGACTAAGGAACATTTACTGAAATTAACAATCTTATTATTCTAAATCACACCAAGCACCAAAATTATCTATATCCTTTTGAAGAAGTGTGCAATCAAACACAGATGTGATTCTTCTAAAGATTTTTACAGTCATCTGCATAGCTTTAAGATAAAGAAGATTTTAAACAATCCTTAAGGTCATTCATATAAATGGTAAAAAGCATAGGTGTGAAAATGCTACCCTGAGGAACTCCAAGACTACATTAAACTTAGGTGAAATGGTATTCAATAAATGTAATATATGCAGTACGACCATGAAGAAAGGATTGAAACCAATAAACAAGCTTAGTAGAAAAACCCATTTGATGAATTTGTGAAGAAGAATACTGTGGTCTACTTTATCAAAGCTTTTGAGTAAATCAAAATAAACAACATCAAGTCTCTGCTGGTCCTCAATTGCATGAGCTATGTGATCCTGAATTGATAACAAATTAGTTTCTACGGATCTCATTAGGTATAAAACCTATGCTGTGAAGAAGAAATGAGTTTACTAACATCTAAAATAATTTTATTATAAACACACTCTCAAAAATTCTAGCAATAGTATAAGAACAAGAAATAGGTCATAGTTATTAAGATAATCATGTGAACCATTCTTAAAAATTGAGACCATTTTGGCACCCCAAACACATTAGGAAAAACACAGAATTCAGTGATAAATTAAAAATAAATGCAAGAGGAACTGCAATAAATTCAGCTAGCCCTTTGTAAATAAATGAAGGAATATTATCATTTTGAAACTAGAATGAATTTTAAGTCGCTTAATAGCCATAACAACATCATCCTTAGAAATATGGTCAATCATACAATGAACAGTTGAAGAACACAAATAATGCAATATTTGAAGATATTGCATCATGTGATGAATATACATCAGCAAAATGTTTTTGAAAAGTCATTGCATAAAAGTGAAACCATGAGTAGCAGACCTTTTTCTACCCAAACCAGACTTTTAATGAAATCCCAAAATTCTTTAGGGTTAGATGAAATGTGCCTCAATTTTCTAATATAATTCTTTAAAATCTCTTTTATCATGTGCTTCACCAATCTTCTGAAATTTAATAAAATTATTATAAAAAAAGATATTCTTTGTTTTAAAATAAAGTCTACGATGATAAAGGAACTTCCTTTTAATAATTTTAATAAAGATCGCATGAAAACCAACGAGGAAAACCCTTATAAAAGGTCGCTTATTGGGAATACTTTAAATCAATAAAACCATTAAGAATCTTTTAAAACTCATCCAAGCAGTTACATCATTAAAAGAATACAAGAAATTCAATTAACTTTAGAAAAAGTTTCTACAAAAATCAAAATAATTACCCTTCCCATAATCCTTTCTTGAAATATTAAGAAAAATTAATCTTTGAGTGACAAACGTTAATATAAACTTCAAAAGGTGGATGATGAGCATCAATAGGAAAATTAACAGAACAACTTGAAAATTACTAACTACTGTTGAATTACATAAAATATAATCAAAGTACGATGAGAGGAATTAACAAATGGGAAGTTATATTGCTTAAGTCCTAAAAATTTACAAGAACTTTAACATTCTAGAAGCCTTGCAAGTAGAAGACAAAAGAGAAAAGTGAATATAGCAATTCTACCCGTGATATAAATCCGGAAGACTAAATCTCAGTAATAATAACATTATCATAGCCAATCAGAAAATCTTCAAGTGATGTCAAAAAATAACTGCCAAACTCCAACAATGACAAAGTGGGTTTGAGATAAACATTACCTAAAATAAATTTAAAATTGTGATTTAAAGTAATTTCACACTCATGTAGATTCGAAGCAAAAAGAAGAAGAAAAAGAAAGTTCTTTATAAAGAAAACATCTTTATGAAGAGCAATCAGGGAGTACCACCACCTCGAGAAATATTATCCATAGATCTATCGAAGGTTCGCAAAATACTGAATCTATCATCAAGAAAAGAACAATCAGGGAAATTGGCCAGTTCAAACCAAGTTTTCAGTAAGTTAAAGAAGATCAAAATGTTCTGTTTCAAAAAATTGTTTAATTTGAACACATTTAGTCCTCATACCTCTGACATTCATGTAAAAACAAGAAAGGCCTACCATGTTACCCACAAAGATAATGGAAACAACACAAATAAAACCAAAAGAGAAAAAAAAAGTGATAAAAGAAAAAATAAATAAATAAAAATAAATAAATAAAATAAAATAGATAAAATAGATAGTAAACAAAATAAATTCTCTTAAAACCTTAGAGAACTACCAGAGATCCATAAAAAAGAAATGGAAGCACCGCAAGGCCATAAACTGGGGGATATTATTTCATTATGTTTATGTGCAGAAACAGAAACATAAAAGCAAGAAGACTTAGAATTATTCATATTAACTTTATGACAAACAATGCTAGTTTGTAAATTATTTTCAAGAAATACTGTAATATCTTTTGAACTGAGATTTACTGGCATATTAGAAAGAAAATATCTATTATAAGTTATATTAGTATTAGAATAAACATCAGCAAAATTAGATTTATTAAATCCATCAGATATATTAGTTTTATTAGTCCTTGAAAAATCATTTTTACTAGAAGATAAAGAGGGGAGTATCCAGAATGATTTATCCAATAGTTACTATTTGAATGAAAGTCAAGTGAATGTGATCTATAGGCTGGAATGAATTTGGGAGCAAAATCTGGATAATTAAGAATTTTATGTCTAATAGACTTAGAATAAACATTGCCAAAATTAGATTTATTAAATCCATCAGATATATTAATTTTTTTAGTTCTTGAAAAATCATTTTTATTAGAAGATAAAGAAGAGTATCCAGAATGATTCATCCGATAGTTACTATTTGAATGAAAGTCAAGTGAATGTGAACTATAAGCTGGAATGAATTTGGGAGCAATATCTGGATAATTAAGAATTTTATGTCTAACAGACTTAGAATAAACATTAGCAAAATTATATTTATTAAATCCATCAGAAATATTAATTTTTTTAGTTTCTAGAAAAGTCATTTTTACTAGAAGATAAAGAAGAGTATCCAGAATGATTCATCCGATAGTTACTATTTGAATGAAAGTTAAGTGAATGTGGATCTATAAGCTGGAGTAAATTTGGGAGCAGTATCTGGATAATTAAGAATTTTATGACTAATAGACTTTAGGGAAGATACATTAACAGGAAGAGGGCCTCCATTATATCTTTTATCCATAAAGGAAGCACTCTGTAAATTATGAGCTGGAATGACTTTAGAAACTGCAGCTGGATAATTTAGTTTTTAGATTTCACAGACTTTAAAGAAGATAAAGTAACAGGAAAACTTCCATTATCTCTTTCCCCACAAAAAAAAAAATTTGGTGATTTAAATTTACCATGAGAAAAAAAACCCAGAATCAGAAAAAGCAATCACTAATGGAATTTACCTGAAGCCAGGATGAGTTATAAAAACATCTACTTTTAAATTTGGAATGAGGCAAATTCATAAATACATTATTATTATTATTATTATAATTAATTTCATCACTAACTAAATTAACTTCAGGAACACAATCATCCAATTTGATATTTTCACCAAGATCTTCAGGGCAATAGGCTGAAGAATGATCCCTAGCAATGGAAGAACTAAAAATTTGATCAGGATATTCGGAAGATGACAAAATGCATTGAGTGCCAATATCATTAGTATTAACATTTTTACCAAGATCTTCAAGGCAATTGGATGAAGATAATAATAATAATAATAATAATAATAATAATAATAATAATAATAATAATAATAATAATAATAATAATAATAATAATAATAATAATAATAATAATAATAATAATAATAATAATAATAATAATAATAATAATAATAATAATAATAATAATAATAATAATAATAATAATATTTTTGTAATAAATACCACAAGAGAACACATTCTAATTCTTTATCTAGGATTGTCCCCATCTCCAGACTAGTTTTGAATATGATGTCCTAACTTTTCACTGACAAGAGCCACAACTCAAAACTGGTCTAGTGAAGGAGACAACACTAAATAAAGATTTTGAATGCATTCTCTTGTGGCATTTATCATAAAAAAATAATAAAATAAACTTGTTTAGAGGTATTAGCATGCTCTTTATTTTACATATATATAATCATCAGTAAAGCAAGTCAGGCTGCAGAAAGGAGTTTGCTATTAACTGAAAGGGAGACCCTTTGATTCCTCTTGGAGGCCTTAAAGGAACCAAGCAGGGCAAATTCCTAATGTCCATTTCCATACATTCTTGTCATTGCAGCTGTTATTACTGTGATTATCCATATAGTATACAAACATCGATGGGCTGCTCACCAAAGACGCATTAGCCAGCGTGGTGTGAGTTTATTGGCTTTTTACCTCCGAGTTTAAGAATATTTTTTCCAATATATACAATCATGACAGACAAAAATAAATCATGGCCCTTATTCCCAGGAGGTTGTAAAGTTACCAACCAAGGCAGCAGTTGGTGGCCGAAGGCAGAGGGTGCTAAGAATCCCCTGATTGTGAACTCAGGCTGCCATTTGATGATGACTTTTTATTTAGGTACTTACAACTGCAGATCACTTTCAAGTGAAGGAATATTGCAAGAGTTAGAAGAAGAACTGTCTTATATTATAGGGGACATTATTGAACTTTGTGAAGTTAGAAGAAAAGGTGAAGAAACAATTGATTTAAAAAGTGGACATATACTCATATAAATAAAAAATGAAAGAATAACATTGTGGAGATTGATGGTGTATCAGACAAAGTGGTAAGATTAGTTTTACAACTTAATATCAGATCAAATGCAGATAATTCAGGCTTATGCCCCAACAAAGTTCTCATAGTGATGAAGTTATAGAAGATTTTTATATGGATGTACAAAAGGCTTTTGATCAGAGTAAACAACATTTTAAAATTGTTATGGGAGACTTTAATGCTAGAATTGGTAAACAAATGAAAGATGAAAATGCTGTAGGTAATTTTGGTTATGGTAATAGAAATGAGAGAGGACATAGACTTGTGGAGTTTGCAGAAAAAAAAAAAACTTTATATTATGAATTCTTTTTTTCAGAAAAATGTTAAAAGGAAATGGACATGGAAGCATCCAAATGAAGGTACAGCAGAATTGGATTATATTTTGACTAACAGAAAATACATATTTCAAGATTAATACATTGTACAGGCTTAAACCTGCATTTATATATGCAATATATGCGGGATTCGAACTCAGACTTTCATAAGACCCACTACTCTACTCTCAGTGCCATCTCATATTGCTGACCCACTTGATCCACACATGTTGAAAAGATAAATAATCATCAATATCCATATTTCATGCTAAACCAGCAATCATCAGTTGGTCTAGATTACTATCCTCACACATATAGACAATCAGTGCTCAGCTTTATATTAAGATAGGCAATCTTCATGCTTTAATGGACAGGCTTCAAACTATTCTGACTCACAACTCTTCAGCCTTCCATTTCATTGAAAATCTGATGATGGAACATTTAAAGCCCTTGTTAGTGCCAAGGTTGTCATCCTACTCATGTTGACATATTAGTCATTCTGACCCCTCCTGTGCAGGAGAAAAATCCATTTAAACATACATATGCGAAGGATGGGCAGACCTTTTTCAACATGTATGTGATCAAGTGGGTCAGCAATATGAGAAGCCACTGAGAGTAGTGGGTCGTGTGAAAGTCTGAGTTCGAATCCCACATATATTACATATATAAATGCAGGTTTAGCCTGTACAATGTATTAATTTATATAAATAGTGTGTAAGGGTCTGCCCATCCCTCGCATATGTATATATAAATGGATTATTCTCTTGTACATAAAGGATCAGAATGACTAATATGTCAACATGGGTAGGATGACAACCTTGGCTCTAACAAAGGCTTTGAACGTTCCCATCATCAGATTTTCAATGAAATGGAAGGCGGAAGAGTTGTGAGTCAGAATAGTTTGAAGCATGTCCATTAAAGTATGAAGATTGGCTATCTTAATATAAAGCTGAGCACTGATTGTATATATGTGTGAGGATAGTAATCTAGACCAACTGATGATTGCTGGTTTAGTATGAAATACATATATTGGTGATTATTTATCTTTTCAACATGTGTGTGATTAAGTGGGTCAGCAATATGATATGGCACTGAGAGTAGTGGGTCGTATATTTCATGATTATAATGTTCTTAATAAATTTAACACAGGAAGTGATCATCGATTAGTAAGATGTAAGATACATGTTAATGCAAAATTGAGAGAGACAAAAATTATTAAGAAAAACAATATTTACAGTTGATATTCCTAATCTTCAGAAACATTCTAATGAATTTAAATTAGAACTTACAAATCGGTTTCAAGTATTAGTAGATTTTGAACATGATTCAGATTTGAATGACATTAATAAGAAAATAAACGATACACTTTTAAAAACTGCAACAAAGATAGCTTGTAGAAAAAAGCAGAAGTGATCATCGATTAGTAAGATGTAAGATACATGTTAATGCAAAATTAGAGAGACAAAAATTATTAAGAAAAACAATATTTACAGTTGATATTCCTAATCTTCAGAAACATTCTAATGAATTTAAATTAGAACTTACAAATCGGTTTCAAGTATTAGATTTTGAACATGATTCAGATTTGAATGACATTAATAAGAAAATAAACGATACACTTTTAAAAACTGCAACAAAGATAGCTTGTAGAAAAAAGCAGCAATTGACCAATAAAATTTCTACTGAGTCTAGAGAATTTATGAAGTAAAGAAGGAATATTAGGATATACAACAATGATGCATTAAAAAAGATTGAATATCTCAAAATTTTTGTAAAATGGTGTAGGAAAAGAGTTATGATATAAGAAAGTATAATTGTGAACTAGCAAGGAAAGCTGTAGAAGAGAATAAAAGTCTAAAGAGTGTAAAACAACATTTTGGTATTGGTAGGAAATTTATATCTGCAATAAGAAAAAAAGATGGCATTATTACTAAAAAGAAAGATGACATCATGAAATATGTAGAAGACTTCTATCAAGAATTATATAGTAATAAAGAACAAGTGCATCCTATACCTATTATATCTTCCAAATTGCCCAGAATTTTGAATAAGAAAGTGAGACATGCAATTAAATTTATGAAGAAAGGGAAGCTCCAGGTAATGATGGGATTATAATTAATATATTAAAAGAAGCCGGTGAAGAAATAGAATTTTTTTTTAGCAAAGTTATATACCAAATGTCTAAAGATAAAGATGTACCAGATGATTGGAAGAATGCAGTATTAATATTAATATTTAAAAAAGGTGATAAAGACGATATTAGAAATTATAGACCTATCAGTTTTATACAAAAATTTTACTAAGATAATTACAACTCGTCTACAGAAAAACACTGGATTTTCACCAAGCAAGAGAACAAACTGTATTTAATGGTTTTAGTACAGTAGATAATATCTAGGTATTGAGAGAAATTATAGAAAGGACAAATGAATATGAGTTGCCATTATGCTTAGGATTTGTAGATTATAAAAAGGCATTTGATTCTATAAACATTTCTTCAGTGATTAAAGCATTGGATCATCAAGGTGTAGATCCAGGATATTGTCATATTTTAAAGAATATTTATAAAAATGCAGCAGCAACAATTAGATTACATAATGATAGTAGGAAAATCAACATTGAAAAGGGTGTAAGACAGGATGACTCCATATCTCCAAAACTTTTTACTGCAGTGCTGCAAGAAGTATTTTGTGGATTAAAATGGGAAGCTAAAGTAGTGAAAGTAAATGGAGATTATTTAAGTCATTTAGATTTTGCAGATGATGTAGTTGTTTTTGCAAATAATGCTTTAGAGCTACAGGAAATGTAGCAGGAGTTATCAAATGAAAGTAGAAAAGTAGGACTAAAGATAAATGTTAAAAAGACTAAAGTAATGTTTAATAGATTTTCTCAAAATATGATAATAAAGATTGATTATGAAGAGTTAGAAGAAATTAACAGTTACAAATACCTTGGTCAGATTATTAATACAGATGGAAATATAATGGATGAAATTAATCATAGAATTAAACCTGGTTGGAGTGCTTTTGATAGAAATAACTTGATACTGAAAGGAAATATGCTTATGTGTTTGAAAAGGAAGGTTTTTAACAAATGTGTTTTGACAGTTCTTACTTATGGACCTGAGACTTGGACACTTAACAGAAGAGCAATACAGAGACTTCAGACCACTCAAAGAAGTATAGAGAGATGCATGTTGGGAGTAACAAGAAGGGATCGAAAATGCTATGTATGGGTAAGAGAAAAACAGGTGTTACTGACCTCATTGAAAAAATTAAAAGACAAGTGGAGTTGGACTGGACATATTGTTAGAAGAGATGATAATAGATGGACAATTGAAATTTTAAACTGGATTACAAGAGATTGTAAAAGATTCAGAAAGATACCACATGTGAGATGGATGGATGAAATAAGAAAGTGTGCAGGGGTGATGTGGAAAAGAGAAGCTAAAGATAGGAAAAGATGGATTGAACTTGGAGAGACCTTCATCCTGCAATGGATTGATAATGGTTGATGATGATGATGAAAGCAAGTCATATATCATGTGACTTTGCTTTGTAAGCTTGTATTACAGAAATATAATAAAGGGAGAGTACCAAAAACCTCTAACATGCTTTTATTGATAAGTGCTGAAGAGAAACCTATATTACATTTCTGTAATAAAAGAAAAAAATATATAATATATTAATTAGCATTCATATATGTAATTATAATGAATTACTTTGTAAAATAACAGAAGAAATAAATCAAGTATAGAAATAAAAACAATATATAAAATATATATAATAACATCAAAAGTATAATTTCATTGAATATTTATTTAAGTTCAAATAAAAAGCAGCCATTGCAAACCAGACAAGAAACAGTTAGAAGAGGCCATAATTTCTCAATTACGCCAGAGTGAAGTTCTGTTTTTGAAAAACATTTTACAATAAATCAATAAAAAATAATGCAATAAACAAAAAATCATTAATACTTTACCGACTAAACATGGGAAAGATATAAAATTCTTCAAAATAAAAACAATGAGCAAATATTATATTTGAAAAATATTAAAATATATAACAAATAAAATTGTTAATAGTGGAATTGTCAAATGTTCTTTATTAATTTAAATTTCTTTGCTTGTTATATTTGGGCAGTGGCAAAATGCCTCTTCCTGACCCAAACATATCTTTTAAAATAGTAATATTTAAGTTATTTGGACCTGAGAAAAATAAATTGTCTCAATTTTGAATCTGTTGTAATTTTTCATTTCTTAAGTTATTTATTATGCTTTGCTTTGATCTATTTTGTTTATTCTTGTTGTTTAATTGATTTAATAGAAATTTTAAAATGTAAATTTCTTTTCTAGTTTAAAACTTATAATCTGTTGTAATTTAGTGGTTAAATATTTTATTCAGTCAAGCTTAGACCCCTTGTTTTATTTCATTATTGTCTTGCTGTTGTTTGACACAATATTAGTTTTATAGTTCAGGATCTCATTCTTTACAATCAACATTGTTAACATAGCTCATCCATATTTTTCTTTCTCTTATTTTTCATCCTCATTTCATCTTAACTCATTATCATAATTGATTCATCCTTCATTGATCTCTATTCTACCACAACCTTAATCATTCATCAGCCTAACATATTTACTTTTTCTTTTTCTCACTCTTTAAGTTCATTCATTTTTTGTTAATTATTATTTGTTGTTCATCATCCATTTAATCTTCTACATCTTAATTTATTTATCACCTAACTTATAATACTAACTTCATATTCATTTCATAAATGGATGCCTTCTTGATTGTTGACTATTAGGTAGAATTGCAAATTAAGTTCATCTTATAATATTTTTACTTTGATTTTAAAGTTAATTTAGCCAATGTTTAATATTGGAGGCTATTATCTTAATGTTCATTCTGTGACCTCTTTATTTATGTTCACTCATGCTTATGCTAGCCAAGTCAGTTTGTTCCAATATTTGATATTTTATTTATTATTCTATTTATTATTAGCAGAGTCTTACTCCTTTGAATTTGTTCATGTTGAGCCATGTTTATTTTGAGATAGTATTTTTTTTATTTTAACATTATTTTGATGTAGTTTTTTTTTCATATGTCATAGCATCAGCCGGGGCACGAACCCACAACCATCTGCAACCAACCACTTGCTTGCAAGGCGGCTACGATGATCTCTTGGCTGATGTAGTTAAAGGAATAAACACAACAATATTCAATATATCAATATAAAAATAAATAAAGAATAACTATAGCCAGCTTATGGCAAGGTATACCATCCCAAATAGCATTTAATAATTAAAAAATAAAAATTTTCATTAAAGTTACGCAAAATTAATGTTCTCATATGAATGGCCAAATTTCCATAATTTATGTCTATTAACAGAATTATGTTCTTTATTTAATAAGTTGCCTGTCATTTATAAAATATGATTCTTTGATTCCCCCCCCCCTCAAATCGTTTTCCACATGTATAATAAAGACACTGTCAAAGCAAAAATTTCCATTATAAATATCTGAATATTCAGCAAATGCAGATTTAAATATATGTACAGAATATTGAAAATTATTATATATAAGTTCATGTTCATGAAAACTCTGTTTCAATGCACCAATTGAGTCACCACTGCAACAGGACCTGCATTGGCACACCATTTTATAAATATTACATTTGTTGATTCACAGACACATGAACTTCTATATAATAAGTTCTGTACGTAGTTTAAAATCTGCATTTTCTGATAACTCAGTTATTTGTCATAGAAAGTTTTGCTTTGGTCGTATTTTTATTTTCCATGAGAAAATGATTTGAAGAAAGAAAACCCAGAGTCTTATTTTGTAAATATGGCAGACAACATATTAAATAAACAATACAATTTTGTTAATATTATTGTTCAATGTGACTTTAATGAGATTTTTAAAAAAAATTGAAACAGTTAAATGCTACTCAGAATGGCATACATTTTTTGTAAGCTAGCTATAACTATGTTTTTTTATATTGATATATTCCAGAGTATTTTGTTTATTATATTTATTTTATCTGATTATATATATATGTGTGTGTTACAAATGTAATATAAATACTATTTTTATTTTTAATTAGAGGGGATTTGAACCCAGACTTTCAAGTTCCCATTAGCTATCTCCTCCATCTTATATAACTAATACACATGACCACATAGATGTGAAAAAAATAAATGATCTTCAATATACATATTCATACTGAACCAGCACTCATCAGTTGGTCTAGGTCATCATCTCTCTCTCTCTCACACATATATATATAATCAGTGCTTCAGTTTATATTAAAATAGCTTTTATAAAGAATATTTTAGCTATGATGTAATGAAGTAAAGCACCAATTAAAAACAAGCATTTTAAGATAGAGTTATGTCAGCTATTAATTGTATTTGTCTGAATTTGAAATTGAATTGATTATAACTTGGGGATCTATTAAAGGAGAAAAGTCTATTCATATTATTGATCAATGTTTATATAATAAAAAATATGCAAATTTAAGTGCTTATTTGCTAAAGATTTATTAACATTCATTGAAAATCAAGTGTATATAATAGATGAAGGTTGGTCCATGGGTTTGTCTGTTTCGGCTGTTTTATGCCATTATATGTTGTCAGATTATGAAGAAAATATTTTAAAAAGTTTTCCTATTAGTTGTTAACGGTTATTTTTAATATGTAGATGGTGTGTTCACCTGTTATAGTTCTATGACTTTTTATAAATTGTATAATATCGATGGCTTGAAATGGACTTTTACTTCTGAGAATTGTGAACATAAAATATCTTAATTTACCTTTATGAGAGGATATTACGATCAATTAAAAAATGCTCATAAAATCCTTTGTCTATTAGAAGTTTTGTAAATCCTAAATCATATAGAACATTTTTGTTTATAAATATTTTATGTAAGTTTCAGAGTAATAAATTATTCAATATTGCGATATATGCTAATGATTTATTAAAGATAGGTTATAATATAGGGTATATGAGCACAGACTTTCACATGTCCCACCACTCTCCACTCTATCTGTGTTTCAGTTATTAAAGATAGGTTATAAAAAGAAAGATATTTCATTTACATTATATAAATTTGTACATAAGTAAAGGAGGAAAAAAATTGAAGGAAAAACGAGGATTTCATTACAATATATAAATAATAGTGGGATTACACCATTAGTTTCTGATCATTTTAATGTTGCATTTAATGTTGGACCAAATATTGGTAGATTAATTATTAATGGAAAGTTGATAAAATCAATAAATATAACATTATTTATAAATTGGTGTACTCCTGCATATCCAGTTATATTGGTGAGACAAAATGTGCATTGAAAAAGAGAATTCATGAACATGATCTTTTATATAATAAATTGTATTATTAAAACAGGCAAAACTCTCCATACAGTAGTGCCATTCAGTGCAAGCCAGAGTAATCAATCGATGGATGGGGAGTTTTGCCTGTTTTAAAAGCTTTAGCAAGCATAAGAAATGGTGTTCATGTGAAATTATATTATTTTGTGGATAGATTCATATCGATACTTGCTGAACATTTAGCTATTTGTAATGGAAATTTTTACTTTGATAATATTTTTATTTTATGTGTAGAAAACGATTTGGAAAAAAAAATCAAAGAGTTATATGATAGACAACAATTATGTGAATATATATATATAACAAAACTTAAATATATTCCAAACAACGGTAAACAATTTATAATAATAATCAAATAAAATTTATGAAAAAAGTTTATAATGGTATATATAATGTTTCTTTTTATGGATCAGGTAATTTAAATAGAATGGTTAATAATTCAAAAGATAAGTTAGAAAAAAATAACGTAATATAATTTATAGAATTTTTTGTGGGTGTAACTTATCATATATAGGGGAATCTAGATGTAATATAGAGAAAAGAATTAAAGAACATAAATTGTTGTATAAAAGAGTTTTGAAAAATGTACAGATATGTAATGATAATAGTAATGAAGTCAAGTTATATACTGAATCTGTTTTTTATGATCATGATAGAAATTGTAATTTTAAGTTTAATTTTGATATGAATAAAATAAAAATTTTAGGACAAGAGGGAGATAATGAAAAAAGAAAAATTAAAGAGGCAGTTTTTATTAGTAGGTATAAAAATACGATAATAAACAGACAGTCAGCAAATGTTAGGATTAATGAATTGTGGGATATTTAAATCGACATGTGTTTCCGGTTGGTAATAGATGATTCCATTTTGAAAGTTGAGTTGAAAATGATTATGAATATAATCGAAAATATTTCTTTATGAGTTTTTATTTATATTGTATTATAAATTGTTTACCGTTGTTTGGAATATATTTAAGTTTTGTTATTGTATTATTGATATTAGCGGACATTTATTTTGTTTTATATATATATTGAACTGGGTAGGAGAAAGATTGCTTGATTATTTAAATATAAAAATACAAATCTTCCACTCCAGCTATAATTTTAAATTGCGCACATTGGTCCGCCAAGTGGAGAAGTCAAATACAAAAGGTGAAAAATCACCAACCACAGCTATAAGAAATATAATCTGCAGCCACATTTCCAGGCCACAGAACTTCTCAGCTGCTAAATTTCAATCCTCCTGCCATCCAAAGCATTTTATTTATTTCAAGGTAAACCCTCAGGTACCAGCTAATCATAGTTATTGTTCCCATCTTTCTTATCAGCTAAGCAATCTTTAAGTAAATTCAACTTTATATGCTTTTTTTTTTAAGTGTCATAGCATCGGCCGGGATGCGAATCTGCAACCCGGCAACTGCCTGCTAGTGCAAGGCAGTCACGCTGACCTCTCGATTACCAATGCAACACTTTATATGCTTTCCTTTTTACATTTTAACCCAATTTCATTTTTACACACATGCACTTTTTTTTTTAATTTATGAAAAGGACAATTTTAGTTTTAACTTTTCTCCCCCCTCTATTGCTCTTTAATTTGTAAACCTTTATAATAATAAAATGATGCAGCACTTCGTCCTTTTAAAAAAAACTCTTCAAACTTTTAAATTATACTTTTCTTTCTTAAACTTCTTTAAATTATATTTCTATTAAACTTTTAATAATTTCTTTCAATGAAATTTACTTCAAGCATTTATTGATAATTAGTTCTGTAGTGTTTTTATTTCTTTATTGTTTTTTTATAAATCTTTAAGCTGCTTCTAAATTATTTTTATCTTAATTTTTTTTATGTAATGATATTCATTAGTGGTACATTACATATACATATAATGTGGAAAGTTAGCCATTCATATGGGAAGGTTAGTGTTGCATGATTTTAATGAGATTTTTTTTTGGGGGGGGTCAAGATGGGCTACACTGCTATAAGTTGACTATAGCTATTTTTTTATTGGTATACTGTTTACTGTAGAGTTTGTTCTCAGAATATTATTATATTTATTTTCTCTGATTATACATATAAATGAAATATTATCTGGGTATATCCATATATAATTTATTGGGGAAAAAATGTTTGCATATACATCACACTGGTCTACAACTGGGTAACAAATATTATAAAATAATTGTAGAGGCGCTGCAAACGCTGATGTATAACAATAACAAATATTCTATTAATAGAAAATAATAATAATAATTATGAAAAATTATTTAGATTAATGAGATTTTAAAAAAAATATTGTTCCAAATAAAAGGTAATTTACATGAATCATCATATTTGTTGATATATTCTGGTCTTTTAAAGAACTCAATGGCTTTTCTGATCTAACATTGCGGAGAGAGTTACATCTGGATAGTATTTTTCATATTAGAAAAATCAATAATATGACCTGCATCTATAGCATGAAGGTGTAGTGCTGATAATGATGAGTGTTTTTAACTTCATTAATATGTTCATCTCTTTTAGCATTGATGCAATAATTACTCATACCTATGTAGGAAGCTTTTACAAATGTTACATGAAATTTCATAAACTCCATGTGGTCCGGAGAGGGATTGAATTTTAGGTTTGGTTATAATGCTAATAATTTTCTGATAAGTGGTATAGGTTATCTTTATATTATAATGTTTTATAAACTGTAATAGTTGTTCCTTTTTTGTTTTTTATTTTGATTGTTTAGTGCTTGAATTAAGACGTGGTGTATTGTTTTATTATTATAGCCATAACTTTATAAAACGTTGCTTATATGATTTATTTCATTTCCGAGATCCGATTTATCTGATAATAGCGTAATAATTCTAGTGAAAAGAGTTTTTGCAACAGAAAAGATTTGAGCAGGATAATGATGTAATGAAAATTTTAAATATCTGTCAGTGTGTTTTCTGAAAATTAAAAAGACAAAAGAATTATTGTTTTTCTCTGGTGACAAGTACATCAAGAAAAAGAAGCGTCCCATCAGTTTTGGTTTCCAGTGTAAATTTAATATTAGGATGTATATTGTTTATATATAAAAATGAAAGAAATGTAGATTTTCCAATTAAACATGTAATTTGTTTAAGTGTTCTGGAACACATTTAATGGTGAAGATAAGGTATGACTTGTAATATTAAGTGACTGAGCATGTTCAAAAAGTTTTATCTTCTCATAATTATAAACTCCTTCCTAAATATTTTAATACTACTCCTACCCTCATTTATATCTGCTATGTTTTGATAATTGTCTTTGTCACCAGACTAAGAATCAGTTATCACCAAAATTCAATTTGACCTTCAAGCACATTGCTTGGGAGAAGATACTTTCACAATGAACTCAAATACTTGGAACAATCCATTTACAATGAGTAGAAAGTCAAAGCTAAAAATACATTCCTTGGGTTATTAGGGCTTCGGAAATCTGAGACTTTACATATCTTAGGTCAAACTCTGTAATTAACTTATATAAATTCTAAGATCTTTTTTTATGCTTTTCTTCCTTAATTGCCATCTATGTCCAGTTTGAAGCTTCTCTCAATCCACTAATATCGAATAATATTTAAAACTTTACTAACATTGGATTCAAATATTCATATGACAAGAGAGATAAAAAACTATTTGTACCATTAACTAAGTCTCAATTCTTCTAAACATGACGGATTTGGCTTCTGCTTCCACCTTATATACCTCTTCCAGCACTGAAAACTTTATTAAGCATTTCTCATAACTAATAAAGCTAAGTTTTTACCTAGGCCTCTTAAATCAAGCGTAGATTAGTGTAATTCAAAAGATTTCTTCCTCTTCGTTCAGACTTCTCATCAAGTGAAACCAAGATCATATAGCATTCAAACTGGTTTGCAGGACTATACTCTGGAAAACCAGGAAACTATACATTCTCTTTACACTATGTCCTCTCAACATTGTTGCTTATCCATAAAATAACTTAATAAATCTAGATCTAATTTCATGCTGCTTGAAACACTACAAAGGGACCCACCACCATATGTTGGAACCTTCCTCTTCACCCTAATACCTAAAGAATCCATCATTAAACTCCAAATATAAAACCAAATAAACATGGCATCAAGCTAATATACTTAACCTCTACATACAAACCTAAAGGGAACACTGCTTTCCTCTCCAAAAATGGAGTTTCTAATTCACTACTTTCTATACCTATTTAAACCCCCATTTGTCACTTACTATGACTCATACTTTTACTGTACTGTTCTTTTTATGAACATGTAAACTTTAATTCATCTAAATAATTTCTCATTATTATCTCTATTTTTTATGAATAGAATGTTCTGCTTATTGGTATCAGATGCATGATGTGACCCAATACTAGCAGCTAATCAGTGTTTTGCAGCGCCTCTACAATTATTTTAGAATTACTTTTTAAACCCAGTTGATTGATCTGAGTGTGACCTGGTGGGAAAATGTTGGTTCCCATATGTATATTTTCGATAGGTGATATATGGATCCTTCTAAATAATATTTTATTTATGTCTCTAGTCCATGAAAAATCATTTGGATAATATACATATATATATATGATATGTCAAATAATGTTTCTTTAGCTTTTTTCCATGTGAAAAGTAAGCCTGAAGCAAAATCAATATATGAATACTTTCTATTTTTATTTGGGACCATACCTATTGTATATAGTTGCCCAATCCTTGATTTAATAATATCTCTGATACTTTCCTTAGACCAATACTTAGTAGAATCAAGTTAGAAACTCAGAAGTATAGCTTTATAATGTTTAAAAAATAAAAAAAATAACAGAGGCATTTCTAAAATGGTAGAAACTTCAACACACTGGAAACTTGTGACTAATACTATTGATCTATAATATCATAAATTTATAAAGTATCATGAACATAAATTTCACTTGATATTAACACCTCCTCCACACTATCTCTTTAATACTGAGACATTAAACTTATATATATGAAGAAGAAAAGTAAATAAAGTTCAAAATATGCATGTTCATGCTCTAAATCAGCGATGTCAGTTAGTTAGATTACCATCTCTCACACATATAGCTATAAGTAGTGAGATATATATTAAAGATATTAAATTCTCATACTTTAATGGACGAGCTAATCCACTTCACTCTAGCTCATGCCTTGACCGTCAAGCTGAAATCTAGTGATGGATATGAAAAAAGACCACCCTGAGGCTGAGTTCTTGTCTTACCCATGTTGACTTAGGTTAATCTGATCCCTAATGTGTCTCCCTGATTGTTAATCTTTACAACCACCTTCTGTTTAGGATATCCTGTTAATGTTACTTGAGATAATGTGGGAAGTGTTGAGGTCCACCTATGGACAGTAAAACAATTACTCTCACTTTCTTAACACCACCATATAGATATTTATATCTACATGCATACTATGATATATAATAATTTATCATTAGATGGATGAATGGACAGATCTGTTATTTATATAAAAATAGATAAATAATGCACATATTTTTGTTCTGTGCTCAAGTTCAATAATAAAAATCTGAGTATTTATTTTCTAATGCTAGTTGTTTTTCATTCAGGTGAATAAAAAATATTCTAATTCTAATACATATGAAACTTTAATTTATATATGTACTTCCCTGGTTTATATGTTCTTTTAAATTTTAAATATGTTTAACCATTAAATCATTTTTAAATCTATAAAATATCTCTATGAAGGTGTAAAATCCTTCGAAGATATCTATGTAAACATTTCCCTGGATTATTATAAAACTAATATCTATAAAATATTGGAAAAATTATGTCTATCATATAAAATTATATAAATTAATACTTTTTTATCTTTCTTTTTTGCATTAATGTATTCCATATATATATATAATGACAAAAAACTATTTCACTTATACATTTGTTTTATTCTGTTTGTTTTTCTTCGCTGCAGTTTCAACAACAACAGTCTTCTTCAGATGATAAATATGAAGATATATTATCAATCACTACACACATAACTAATTTTTTTTACTTATATATTTATGCACTAATATTTTCTATATAGAAACATGTTTATATATGTTCATATCATTTTTTATTTTTCAAATTAATTCAAGATTTAATTTTAAAATATATTAATATTATATTGATTTTTATTAAAATTAAATTAAAGCATAACTTTAAAAATAAAATTAACTTAATCAAATATAAAAACTATACTTGAATTGTGTGTGTGTGTGTGTGTATAACAAATTAAATACTGCCTCCTGCTATACTAGTTTATATTCTTTAAGTTGAAACTTATGTACAACCATATATAACTCAATCTACTTGCCTATCAAACAAAGTAATTTAAATTCTTGCTAATATCAACCAGTAATATTTTGAGCGATGCTACTAAAATGTTACAATATGTATATAAAAGATATAAAAATATTAATGGTGTATATATACTAATAGATTTTAGAGCATATAAAAAAAAAAACAGTTTTGTTACAT
>JAQFVV010015133.1:0-19995 GCA_028023455.1 Epiperipatus broadwayi | reverse complement strand
GAAAACATAAGTCACTTGCTGTCTAATGGCAATTATTATTATTATTATTATTATTATTATTATTATTATTATTATTATTATTATTATTATTATTATTATTATTATTATTATTATTATTATTATTATTATTATTATTATTATTATTATTATTATTATTATTATTATTATTATTATTATTATTATTATTATTATTATTATTATTATTATTATTATTATTATTATTATTATTATTATTATTATTATTATTATTATTATGATGATGTTTCAACAGTAAGCTTTATTTGTCTTAAAGGGTTACAAGAGTTTACATAGCTTGGATTGCTGTGTTTTCATGGGCAATCCGTAGTTGTAGGTTTACATATATAAAAATGGATTTATTGTTTTACACAGGATTACATAAATTTTAACATGCTGTGAATTAGTTACATGGTTTTACATAACTTGGATTGCTGTGGTTATATGGGGAATGCATAGATATAGGTTTACATATATAAAAGTTGATTTATTGATTTACATGAGATTATAAAAAAATTGTCATGCTGTGGATTAGTTACAAGGGCTTTTACTTGGCTTGGATTGCTATGATTTTATCAGCAATCCATAGGTGTAGGTTTATGTATGGAAAAGTTTATTTATGCTGTGGATTAGTAGAATGGTTTATTATTATTATTATTATTATTATTATTATTATTATTATTATTATTATTATTATTATTATTATTATTATTATTATTATTATTATTATATTATTATTATTATTATTATTATTATTATTATTATTATTATTATTATTATTATTGTTGTTGTTGTTGTTGTTGTTGTTGTTGTTGTTGTTATTAATATTGTTATTATTATTATTATTATTATTATTATTATTATTATTATTATTATTAGCTTTCAAAAAGGCATTTTATTGATTCTATAAAAGATTACATTAAAAATGGTTTACATAATTTTGGTATATACATTGATTTATTCTGTTACATAAAAAATGAATATTTGAATGATATAGTTCAATTTATGGCTTCTTGAGTTGTTTGAACTTTTGTGACTTGAATGAGTCCTTAAAAAATCATAATAGTTGATGTATAAGTTGCTTTTTTGATCTTTTTGCTGTTTGTAGCTTGTATGCATATAATTAAAAATCTGAGAAGCTATTGAAAAAGTTTTTCTCTAGTATTTTTTTTGTCAGATACTTAGTGTTGTGTTATAGCATTGATTGTTCTTTTAGTAGTAACCATGTTGCAGCATATAAGTGGGGGTTTGTTATGATTTTATCTCGATTCCTTATTTGTGTTAATTTGTTGCGAAAGGTAGCTGGATGCCGCCTGGTGTTATTTCCTATTATAAAAGTGCACCTTGTACACCAAAAAGCATATAGAATAAAAGTAGCTGCTCTAATGTTTGGTATTGATTTTGTTTTGTATGCAGCAATTATATTTTCAATTGATGTGTTAGGTTTTCTGTAGGTGTCAAAAATTATTTTTCTTATGTGTTCGAGTGCTGTACATTGGTATAGCATGTGTTGTAAGGTTTCTTCTGATCGATGGCACAGTCTGCAAAAAGGATCTATTTTGAAGTACATTCTCTTGTGATGCAGAAAATAGGTTGTGGGCATGGCAACAAGATTTAATTTCAAAATAAAGTCAAAAAATTTTGGTTCCAGAGCCCATTTTTTTAAATTCTTTTAGTAATCTTTTGTTGTTTATCCCTAACATTGGTCCTACATCATTATTGTTATTTATTTCATTTGTGAGATCATAGATATTCCAATATGAATATTTGTGTGTATATTGTTCAGGTATGTTTGCCGTAGTTTTAAATTCATAAATAATTGTTGATATGTATGATTGATTTGGAGGTGGACGATCAGTTGGGATGATTTGCACAAGGTGTTTTAGTTTTGTGAATTGCTGTAAAGTGGTAATTATGAGATTCCTTTGTTTTTGGATGTGAAATATGTTAATATTGTGTAAACCTAGTCCATTTTTAATGAGTGGTTGATTGAGCCTTCTTGTTGAAATTGCTACTGTTTTTTGGACCATAGTAGTTGATTGCAGATGGTTTTTATTTTTGATTTAAAAACTTTTGAGAAAGATATAATCGGTAAATAATAAACTATTTTTGTTATGATGAGCTGGTTTATCAGCTGTACTTTGGAATATATGGATAAATATGTTTTTGATAATGAGTTTACTATTTGTTTGGCTTCCTCCTTTAGTTTATTTTGTATGTGGCATCTCATTCCTGTAAGTCCCATATGGAAAGGAAAACCAAGAAAAGAAGTTGGTTTTGATTGGTATGTGTTTGTGCACAGCTTTCCTGTAAATAGTGACCATGCTGATGTTTTCGTGGGATTGAATTTCAATTTATATTGCTTAGTATAGTCTTCAAGAATATTTTGTAGCTGGGCAAGTTGTTTTTTGATGATAGGAAAACAGTAACATCATCCATATATGCTAAGCATGGTATATGTTCTGTAGTGCCTGGTATCTGTATTCCAGTAAAAGATTGTTCTATTTTTTGAATGAGAGGGTTAATGTATAGTATGAATAGTAATGAGCTGAGAGGTGATCCTTGAGATATTGATTGTGTAGGAGTAAATGATGGGGAGTTTCTTCCATTGATGGTTATATGGATTTCACGATTTAGAAGTAAGTTTGCTATTAGATATAGATGAGTTTTGGGTATATCAGTGTTACTGAGCATTTCTAGAAGTATAGGTATATCTATTGAATCAAATGCTGCCTCAATATCTAATTGTACAGCTATGGGGCCATATTTTTTTTGTTTTCTTATTGATGCTAGGATTGTTTTAAAGAATAGAGCTGCTTGTATTGTTGATGAATTTTTTTTTGCAAATTGGTATTTTGAAATAAGCATTGTTATGTGTGGCTCAATTTCTTGCTTTATGATTTTTTCTATGATTTTAATCAGTAATGGCCCCATGGATATAGGTCGTATATTAGCTAGTGAGGAAGTAATGTGTTTTGTTTTGTTGAAAGGAACAATTGCAATTGGGTACACTCCTTCCATGTACTGTATTTTTTGTGTTAAATAGTTTGCTAAATTGCATAAATATTTTGCAGTGAATTGACTCATGTGTTTTAAGACAAAAGCTGGAATTCCGGGGCTTCCTGGGTAGCATGCATTTGGGATACTGTCTATTTTTTCTATAAAGACATTTGTGGTAAAAGGTGCTTTTGTTTCTGTTGGGCCAAATAAATCTGGTTTAAATGTTTGAAGTTGTCTTGTTTGAAGTTTTTGCTTGAAATATTGGTATATGGGCAAAATCATATTGTGACCTGCAAATGTTCCTTGATTTGTGTGTATTGCCATTGGCACCTTGATAGTTTGTGGCCTTCCAAGTGCCCATCTAATGTATTCCCTTGTCCAAGTGTGTGGTTTTGTAAGACATAGTTTGCTTTTTTTAATTTTGAGGTAGCTTTTAAGGGTGTCACATGCATTATTGTATGCATGTGTAAGTTTGAATATGTATTTTTGTGTTTGCTTTGAAGGGTCAATCATGGTTAATCGTTTGTAAATTTCATCTGCTAGTGCCAGTACTTTTGATGGTGGTGGTTGCTTCATTACTATATGATTGATATTAAATGAAATAATGTTTATAAATGCTATATATTGTTGTATAGGATTGAGTTTTATATTTTTAAGCTTGTTTATCATGATGTAGGTTTCAGAAAAAATAAATTCAGGTGTGTTTACTGGTAATAGAACTCTAATTGTTCTTGTGAATGGAAGGGTTGATGGTTGGATATCATTGAAGTTAATTGTTATTGTCTGTGCTGAGTGATCTGAGAAAGCTGATGGCGTAAGTTTTATTGTTACTAGATGGTGAAGCATTGGTGAGTAGAAACATAAATCAATTAGTGAAGAGAATCGGCCATTGTGAAAGGAAATTGCATTTTCTGGTTGGAATCCTTGTGCATTCATGAGTGGTATGGATATTTTATGAATCCATCGTTCTGTGAATTCTTTGTATGTTGTGTTAAAATCACCTATTAATATTGTTGGATTTGCTGTGTTTGCTAGCATGGAATTGATGTTTGCTAGTATGGTATTGATTCTGTTGTGTTGTATTGGCATGTAGATAAATATTATATTAATAATTATAATTTTATGTTGAAAAGTTGTAATAAGCATATTAGAATCAATATATATTATTTTAAATGTAGTGAAAAAACATTTTGGGGTAATTAGGATAGCAGTACCTGCTGAGGAGATGATGAATCTCTTGAGCAGGCACAAAATCCTTCTTTACTTAGATATTTAGCTGGTTCTGTTTTTGATCCAGTGTAGATTTTTGTTTCCAGTAATCCAAGTATGTGTGGTTGTGTATTTCTGATCCATTGTTTAAGTTTATGAATTTTTGTAGTTGAGTTCAGGCCTCTTACATTAATTGCTGCAATTTTTAATTTCATTATGTTTAAGTATTGTTCGTGGTTGTGTGTTAGTTATTTGGGTAGCTATTTGTGGTTGATCTTGGGCATCTTGATAATTTAGTTCTAAATCCTCATCTGATGTGCTGCTTGTGTCATCTAGCTGTGAGTATCTAGAATTGTCATATTGTTCTGTTTTGACTTTTTTGACCCTTTTGTTTTTTTTTGGTGGTCTTCCAGGTGGTCTTCTTTTCTGCTCTTGATTAATTGGTGTACTTAGTGATGAATTTGTGCTGAGATCTTCCATTATTTCTTGAGATGTATTATTTCTGATTGCAAGTTTTGTTAGGGCTATTTTTTCACTATTTATACACGTATTATTTGTTGTCACTTGTTTATCTGGTATTTGATTTTTGCTTTTATTTTTTTTAATTGATATGTCTAAAAGCATATCGGTGCTATTATAATTTTCATTAGTATCATTTTTATTAGTTATTTCAAGTTTATTTGTAGTTTTATCTAGTTGGTTTGATGTTTTTGTTTCTTCAAGTTGAATTTCATTATTATTATTTTTGTTGGCCTGTTTTGCATTACAGTTGATTGCTAAGTGTCCTCGATCCTTGCATGCAAAACATTGTGGTCTTAGTCCCCTTATATAAAGAGTTAATACTGCATCTTGATCTATTATTTGAGTGGGTATGTTTTCTGGGTCAATATTATCGTTTAATTTTACTTTAAAATTAAAGCTATTGCTACCAATCGGTATAGGTGTATCATTTAGAAAAATTTGCTTTATATATATTGCTTTGCCATAAGGTTGAATTAGATTATTAAAGTCTTGTATGCTGTACCCGAAATACGTGTTTTTTATAATACCTGTGATATAATTTTGTAAACTTGGATCTACTATTATTAGGGCGTAGTTTTGAAGTGTTTTAACCAGAGTTTGAAATCTTGTTTTTTGATGTTCTCCAATATTTGCGATACTATCCCACAATTTTTTTTTGTTAACTCATCATATAATTATAACTTCACTAGTTGTATTATAACTATTTCCACCATCGAATATCAAATATTGAATGTTCTTTAAAAAAATGCAAACTTTATTTAAATTTTCCAATTATATTCAACTGTTAATAATAGCATCCAAGTTATTATATACATACAGCATTTTGAATGATTATTTTTTTTCATTTTTTCAGGTATTGCTCACCTGAAAATTCAATACTTAATCTTAGGTTATTAAAATAGTGTAATACATAAATACAATTAAAATGTCATTGTCTTAAACGTTCAGGTTAATAATAACTTTACAATCTTTTCTTATCAATCAGATTTTTTAAATATATTTGTTATAATCCCAAAGGTTAATTGCAGCAGCAATTACAATTGGAATATTGAATCCAATAAATTAATTTCCATATTTTTTTTCTTGCATTAAGCACAACACATTGTCAGGTGCTTTTTCTGATTCTATTATCCAGCTATTATTAATTCCAATGTAAGCTGTTATTACTTTTTTATTCATTTATTGCAAACTGGGATACACTTGATTTGCATGTTTTATTTTAAATATTATATTACCTGTACACTTTTTGATATAAACCAACATTAGGATATATGTATTTTGGTGATTTTTTTTTATTAGACCATAATTAAAGTCATTGTCTAAACGATAAGTTTAAATATGTTGTTCTATTTTGCTATATGTCAGTGCTTTTGGAGAAGTAGTTACTTTGAAAAGTGTGATAATTTTTAAAGCCTTAATGTAATTAGATATTACTGATAATGCCAAGACATTCAAGACAATAACTAGAAACTTTTTCATTAAAAAAGTACATTTTATTTTAGAATAAAAATACTGACTAATCACATTTTCTAATTTTTCAAATAATTTGATGTGCTAAGATTGAAATCTAATATTTTTCTGCGTTTGAAAGGATATTAAAAAATATTTAGTAAAAAAAAATAATGCATTACTTTCTTTTAAGATTCCATTAAACCCAAAAAATGCCAAAGAAGTATGTATATCTTACAATTATATATATATATATAAATGACCTAATAGGTTATGTAATTAAAAATTGTTATCTTCTTCAATACTAAAGCACTTTAAGCCTTCTACATAATTAATGGATAACATCAGTAAATCGGGGCTATAGATTAAGAAAGTTAAAAATAATATTAATTTTGATCAATCATCTATTAGTTGGCTATTATAAAATGCCTATATAAATATGAATTTAATATGTGTGTGAAGTTGTAATAATTTTTTATTTTCTAAAAATATATATTGCTCCTCTCTTTTTTGGTTCACTTATATACAAATCATTACTTTAACATGGATATGTTCTATAACATTTATTTGCTCTCCAGGGATTTATTCATCCATTTTTATTGCCTTCTTATCAATTAATCTTGCACTTGAATACAACTTTTTTGGGCCAAAGGTTTTAAACTTGCTCCATTGAAGATAATTTTTATCATTTCATTTTTTTGTAATCATAAATACCCTGCATGTTTTGGTACAGAAATGGACCCTAAGACTCAATGATTATCATTGAATTAAATTCTTTAACTTCTGGTGCTCAAATTAGCTATGGGATTGTATGCTATACACCATTTATTTGATTGCTTTTTTATAAAAAAAATTATTATTATTATATACTTAGTTTACTTAAAAAATTGTTGTAAAATATTTTATGAGTGTATTCCTAGATGTACTGATGTGTAAATACAATAACTTAATCCAGAAAAATTGATGCCTTGTTTTATCAAAGTAGAATAGTTCAGATGTAAATTATGTAATTTTATTCATAGAATACTTTATAGAATTAAGAATTTTGTTTTATCTTATTAATCTCAACATAAATGTTGTAGCCAAATATACTAACACACGTGGTTTAATTTCTGAAGCATTCTTTTATAAGAATTTAATCATGAGAGAATAAGTCTTCACCTGAAAAAAAAGTTTCATTGCACCAGCCTAATTTTATAAATACATTATTTAATTATCCCTTGTCTTTTCATATGAATTTAATAGCTTTGTTGCTGAAACTCTATCTAATTTTATCTTAGAAGTAGTTCATTTTTGTAGGCAACTGGATCCCTTAGGCATATTTATTCAAGGAGACATGAATTTATTGATGTAACCATTATTAATTAATTTATAATATATCATGCAATTATTTCTATGAAGAAAAAATGTTTCCAAGACAATAGCAAATACTAATTCTTTTATTATCATATATATATATATATATGTGTGTGTGTGTGTGTGTGTAATATACAAATCAATATATATATATATCAAAATACAGTACAATTTATATAAATTATATTCTTTTAGAAGTACTTTTGACTATACACTTTGTAGTCTTTATCAACTATATAATGTTGAATAATCAAAACGAGACAACCCTTAACAATACCCATAGTTCAATTCAGATTTCCCACAATTCTGTTGTCTTAACATATATATATATCTTGGGACTCAAGCTGAATATTTATCAATACTTGTTGGTTGCTCAATTTTATTTTATTTTATCTTTTAATCATAATACTCATGTTTATTTAAAGGTAAAATATTTGTGTGAATTTTTTTTTATGAACTTATTTTAATTAGTTTTACACTCACAAATTTGTCTTCCTGATTATGTTAATACTTCAATTCTAATTTGTAATTAGTAAGCAAACTCTGTTTGTCATACATACAATGTACTGGTTACATTCTAAAACGATATTTAATTACATAATTAAATAGATTCCATATACAGTCAATGTTTTTTTCTTAATTTTGCTAGCCATTATAGTAAGGTTATTTTTATCATGGTCCTCTCATGCTTTAATGTTTTTAGGATCATTTTCCCTAAGGTTTTTTATTGATTACCTTTGCTTCTTTACTATTATTATTAATTAATACTATAGCTGGATTATATACCAATGTTTCTCCATTCTAGGAATATCTTTCCAAACCCTTAATATTTTAGGTCACATATCTTTAATTTTTTAATTTCTTATTTTGATATTTTAACAATGCATCGTGTTATCACATATTATTCATGCAGTATACTTGACATTATTCTATTTATTTCATTTCTACATTTTGAATGTCATCTATGAGTATTTTTTAGAAGTTATATATTTATTGTGCATCTAGAAGCTACAATTGCAATTTGTTCTATTTTTTGCAGGGGGGGGGGTGCATAAAACTTTAATTTTGATCTAGAAATATATTTCTTAGGAAAACTGATAATGTATTGAATGTTGTTGTTTTTGTCTCCAAAAATTCTGCAAAATCATGTAATAAGAATCTCAGTATATGTTAGGATATGTTAAACAATAAATTTTGCCAATCATTGGTGTCCTGTAAAATAAATACCAGTCATTACTATTTTCTCTCTGTTTTCTGAAATACTAAAGAGGAAAATATTTCTAAATTTTCTCCTATTCTATTGAGATTTTCTCTACTTTATCATGAAATTCTGTCATTTCAATAAATGTAGTAGTTAATTTTATACCTTCCCCATGATTTATATTCTTCCAGCAAATTATATTGATTTTTATTTATCTCAGGATCACAATTTCATTAGTTTTTTTTTTTTTCATGATAAACGTTTTCTTCAATTTTTATGAGGAATAAAAATGCATGAGATTGAAATAAGTATATTTTCCATTTCCACTTCCATATATCTTGTTTAAAATCCAACTGAGTCTCATTTAAACATAAACTTGTATTTTCATTAGTATTTGTGTAGTAACTCCCTTCATATTTTGCTTTTTATATTTATTAATATTTTCTTTTCATAAATTAGTTAAAGTGTGCCAAAATATGTTTTAACATTCCCATGCCTTTTTTAACTTGATTTTTAAAACTCAGGCTAAAGATGTCTCATTTTTGGATAAATAAGATCTTATAAAGAAGGCCCATTTTAAAACAAGTAAGTTTTTACTTCACTCAATTTCTATCTTAAGTAGTTTTCTTCATCATTAATTTATATTTAATTATCTTTTATCATTATTGATCCTCCATCACAATTTGATTATTTGTGATATTATTCATTTTTTCTTCCTTTTTTTTTCTTCCACTACTTTGAATGTCTTTGTATCTTTAAAACACCTTTTTATGATATTCCCCTTGATATCTTTATAATTCAAATCTTTATATCTTCAGAAGTTTTGTTTAATATGACTTACATTTTTTCAAGATTGCATTTAGTTTTTCAATGTTATCCTCTGTATATTTTTGACTTGTTTTTATATTTATTTCTAAATTCATTTTGTTTTAATCATAATTTCTTTTAGTATTTTTAAATCTCTCTCTTATATACTTGATACTTTTTTAACCATCTCTCTAAATTCACATTATTTTATTTATACTTTATTTCAATAATTTTAACAATTTCTCTACAAAATTTTCATTTCTTTTAAAGTTAACCATAATGTAAAATTTATAAAAATAACAGCTATACTATATTTATCAAAATTATTTTTTATTATCCATCATAAGCAAGAGATCTTTTAGGATTTATTTTTTCTCTCAGACGTATTTACCAAAATCATGTCATTATAATTATGCTTTGATGTCTTTTATATTCTTTAAATAACATAAATAAACCTAGTTTACGTATCTGTGTATGTATATTGGTTTTGTGCCTTTCTGTTTGTTAGTTCTGCATTTCAATCAATAAAATGACTCTACCTCAAGTTAATGTTTTTCTTCTGTTGTTTTTAATATCAAGTAGTTTAATCATGCACTAATCCAGAAACCATAAATTTCACAGTATAATAGATAGGGATAAAATATATATAATTTTACAAAGCATATGGTATAATTGGATTTATAAATTGAACTATTTTCTTCATGGTTCGATTCCCATGCTAGTTTAGTCATTAGGCAGGCCAGCAATACCTGAAGAAAAGAGAATAATAATACTTCTCAAAACATTGTGCATATACTAAAAGTTGAATTTAATTTTTTTAAAGACATTCAATACTCAAACTAATTGATGGATATAGCCTAATATATAAATACAACTAAAATACCATCATCACAATTTTTTCGGAAAATATATGATATAATCTTTATCTCTTAACAGTTGTAAAATATTATGGCAATGCTTTTGAGAATTGTTGTTTAGAAATTCAGGCTATAGATCTATTCACATACCACTAACATAATATTAGATAAGAAAATATCTGTCACAATACGATAAAAAACTATCTATTCACATACCACTAACATAATATTAGATAAGAAAATATCTGTCACAATACGATAAAAAACTTTGTTCAAAATGCCAATATAAATTTCCAATCAAAGAAAAACCAAAATATTTATTATAGCAAATAAATTTTATTAATTTATTAAAAATAATGAAAAATAAAATTATAACTACTATTAGATTATGTGTGAAAAATGTAATTAAGAAAAGAAAGAAGCAAAAAAAAATGTTTTTTTCCAAAGATTGATCATGACGTAAAAAATGATTTTTACAAGTTCAAATTATGCCAATTCTACTTAAATGAAATTTAACTTTGTCTGTAATTAATAAATTATTAATATAATAAGTAAAATGAAATATATTTAGTATCATAAGTGTTTAAATAAATAACTTAATTTTCTGGCGCTATTAACTTCTATTTATTAAATATTTATTATTACATAAATAATCATTATATTATTTTTTCTCTGATTAACCAAATCTTCTTCATTTTATAACCTAACCTTGATAGAGTTTTAATGCAAATTGTATACTATTTTTTTATTGATCCACATGATCGTGTAAAGCGCCTTCATAGCACAAGCCCACATCAAAATATGACTTGGCTTTAAATAACTTTTTAACAGAAATTTAATTAATAGGGAGAAAAAAATTTCAAATAAAACAAATAATAATAATAATAATAATAATAATAATAATAATAATAATAATAATAATAATAATAATAATAATAATAATAATAATAATAATAATAATAATAATAATAATAATAATAATAATAATAATAATGCATTAACACACATGGCCTCGGCAATACACTAGATGGGCATTAGGGAGGGGACCTGAAATCAAAGTGCCATTAGCAATGAAAATCAACAATGAAACATTTACTGGAAATAATATCATATTACCAATTCTTAACTATTTTAAAGATAAGCTGGGACCATGGAAATTGATACAATACCAGCCAAATGTATTTGGAATGGCAGAGATTGAATCACCATTTGCAATAGATGATTTTATAATGAAAATAAATGAAATGCCCAACAATTGTCACCCAGAAAGCCCTGGAATTCCACTGTTCATATTAAAACACCTTAACAAGCTGACTAGAAAATGCCTGTGCCAGATGGAAAATTATTTATCACAGGGAATAATAACAATGGAGGGAGTTAGTATGATCACGATGGTGCTGTTTAATAAAAAAAAGCCCATCCCTTTGTTATCAGAGATAAGGCCAATATCAATAGGTTCATTGCCCATAAAAACTTTAGAGAAAGTAATTAAAGATAAAATAGAACCATTTATTTTGCTGATGATTTCTCCAGCTCAATTTGCAAAAAAAACATTCATCAACCACACAAGCTGCTATGTTATTTAAGATGGTTAGAGAAAAGAAAAGACATGGCCCAATTGTTGTGCAACTGGATACTGCTTTGGCATTTGACAATGTTGATATATCTATAGTGTTGAGATTATTGAATGACACTAAAATGCCAAAATCACATGTATATGTTATAACAAATTTACTCCTAAATCATGAGCTTCACATTAACCTAAATGGCAAAAATTCGCCAGCTTTCACACCAACT
Organism: Epiperipatus broadwayi; assembly: GCA_028023455.1. Lineage (NCBI taxonomy): Eukaryota > Metazoa > Onychophora > Udeonychophora > Euonychophora > Peripatidae > Epiperipatus > Epiperipatus broadwayi. The sequence continues at coordinate 7,782 of JAQFVV010015133.1, read as the reverse complement.
AAATCACTTTCACAGGGGTCCACACTTAGTGCAATCTTATTCATTTTATATATAAATCCCCTTCTTGTTCGACTACAACAGGCATTTGAGGGAATGGAGATCCCAGGAACAGGTCAAAAATTGACCTGCATTGCATACATGGATGATATTACAGTTTTCCTGACATCAAAAAAGCAGATACCAAAACTACAGATAATTTTAAAGGAATATTCAAAGGAATTTAAACTAGGTTTCAATCCAGAAAAAACAGCAGCATGGATCATGTTTATGGGTAGGTCATGTACATCCATTTTCCAGGCAAAACTATGCTCATTTCTTGAGTTTCCATTTCATCAGGGGACTACTGGCATGAGATGTCATTTGCAGAACAAATTGAAAAATGAAATCCAGCAAATAGCAGACACTCTCTAGCCAATATCTATATGTCAGTATTAAAATGGTAAATCTGATTCAGATTTGCCATTTTATGGTCTGACCCACATAATTATTTATTTACTAACATTTTCTTTTTTTTATTATTCTAAAAAAAAATTTTTTAAACATTTTAACTATCCTGAATAAATCCTATAATTTATTTTGGATCATAATTGTACTAACACTTATTCTATTTTACTATTAAAAGACAAAAATTCAAATAATTAACATTGAATGTTTTTATATATATTTTAGATATACCGGGATATGTTTAAAATGCTTTATTTTTAGTTCAAGAATTCAAGATGGCCTTTTTGAAAAATTTGTACCTCGATAAGAAGTTTAAAATAAATGTTTAAATTAAAAGCATTGATAAATTACCAAAATCCATTCACTGTGGAATCTCTATTCATTAATTAGAGATTCTACATTGTTATCTAAATTAAAAACTAATATAAAATTAGATTGAAATATATTAATCCTTATTGAGGTACAAACTTTCTAAAATTAGAATAAAAGAATAATTTCTTTTGTTTCTAAAAGATCACCTGAGGCAGTATGAAGTAATAAAGAGTGGCCCTTTTTAGACAAGACAGAGACCAGACAGAGAGTGACCAGAGAACTAGACAGAGAACAGACAGAGTTGTAGAAAGCACGCTATGATGATCGAGGAGTAAAACAGGGTAATTGCTGCCCTTTCCTTCCTGAGATCTGAAATCTTCCATTATGCTGCTGCCAGACATGCCATCAACTGCCATAAGCCATCAATGTTCACCCGCAGAACTCATCCCGAGGAGCACCAAGGTAGTCATCCAGATTTTACCAAAGTATTATTAAAATGTAAATATAATTTTGTAAAGCTTTAAAATTTCAAAAGTTAATTTTTATTAAGAATCTTTTTTTAACTGTCTCTTTCACCTGTTCTTTTAAATTATTTATAATGTTTTTCCTTTTGATAACTCAAGCTCACAATAATTTTCTAATATTTTTAATTGAATATGAATTTATTTGTTTTATATTAATTTTAGCATGAGATTATTTCATGCTTTGATTTTTTTTTTTTGTATTTCGACAAGCTTCACTCGCAGGGGCTCAGAGTAATTTGCTAAGAGAGCAAATTATGTTTTATTAGAGAGAGTTCGGGAAAGAAAGATTTGATTTTAAAAGTAAAGTAGGTTGATCTATTTTCGCGAGTGAGGTTATGTCAAATATATATATATATATGTTTCTAAGCAAATCTACCGTAATTTCAAATAAATTTATTATAGATTTCCCACAATGGGATTTTATAATTTTATATTTCTGTAATTCAAAATAGAATAAAATATGCTATGGATTTTTGACCTAGTAACAGCGCTGCTGGATAGCATCAGTTAGTTATCATGCATTTTTTTTAAGTTAGGAAAGAGGAAAGGGGGGATTTTTTCGAGAATTAAATTCCCTTATTTCTATAAGTATGTTTTTTTTTGTTTGTATGTTAAATATTTATATAAAGTAGTTGTTTATGCAGGTTGTTCTCTGTGCAGTATTAGATCATTTTAAGGCTATTTAATTATAATTTGTTCCTATTTAATAATTATAAGATATCGGGTTAATAAAAAATTCTTGGAGTCTTATGAACAGACCTAAAATGATCATAGATTTTGTGATTTGGAGTTAGCTTCCATTCTTCTCATACGCCTGTGAAACGGACAGCATGTTTGAGATAGAGTTGGTGTGTCAGCAGAATTCATAGAGGTGAATATGAGGGCTCTCTGTAATTCCTATCTCCTATCAATACATGGACACAACATGAGGACGTATCGATTTTCCTTTTATTCTTCGTTGGAATAGACATACGAGTGTCTATAATCCGGCTCGTATTTTCTTATTTACGTTTCTTCTCTCCATTTTGCATTCGTATATTTATTAACCTGATATTATGTTGCTTTTATTTTGTCTATCTAATACGTAAGCCATAGGGAAATGATTCTACCAAAAGGATCTTCAACCTGAGTAATCGACTCTTTTATTCGTTTGCGTAATTAGTTTAAATCATTTGGTTTTGGTTTAATTCACAGTATATTTCATTATAGGGATAATTTTAGTTGTAAGTCCAACTAAAGTGACTTGTTTGCTTCGATAATTAACTGATATATATTTTTTATTATAATCACTTACAGTTTTAAAGTTATTTATAAGCTATGCCAGCAAGGTCCACTAATGTCATAAAACATTAGTTGTTGAAAATCCAAATTATTAATTTTATAAAGATAAATAAAAATCAATTTCTTTTATATATGTTAATGGAGTAAGATGTCAAAGTAGTCTTACTACAATAATCTATTTAAGTAATATCTTTTCAATAGAAATTTTTTTTAAGTCACTCTTATATATGTGCATTAGGCAGATGTTTAAACCTATCGCTATATTATAAGCTTGTAATAAATGTGCACGGGGGATTTTGAAATCCATGGTCATTTAATTATAAAATAATTTTTGCTATTTAAAAAAAAAAAGAGAATAAATGTAAACACAATGAATGATGTATAAACTTCACAAAATAAATTGTTCAAAGTCAATAACGTCAATGTTGACCGCTAATAAAAATAAAGTCATCAGGAACTCATATAATTATGAAGTTAATTTAAAAATTTTATTTTTGTTTTTTTTGAGCTTGAGTTTAAACTAATGTAAAATAACTAATGTAGAATGCCCAATGATTTTAAATATATATATAACTAAAACAAACTTCCAGTGTTCTTGAATCATTTTGTTTACTTTTATTTTAAATAAATTTTGATTTTTAAACATACATATCAACCAATCACCCAAGTTCTCATTGAAATGTAATAAAATTGAATTTCATCCTTTAAGACCCAGCTTCCAGCACAATGAAAATAAAGGAATTCGATTGTATCGTCGAGAAAGGCCATTGATTAGATCTTTGACCTGGGGATATAGGTAAATAGGGCAGAATTCACAATGCACCTGATTTATCTATCTTGTACATGGTCGGACTTGAGGTACTTTACCTGTAGTCAAGTGTTTGTTGGATCGATGTGTGTTTTTCGACTGGTACATTGTATTTTTTTTTCCGGGTTTTTGGATGCCCATCATGGTGCTATTAGATACTCCCACACCCTGTATAATGTTAAGCATATATATATATATAAGGTTGTTTTTTTTAATAACACTAAATAATAAATATGTGTAAGATTTTTTTTTCCCAAGGTTGTATGATGTTTTGCACACACTGCAAAACTCTGAATAATGTTTAATGTATATAATGTTTTTTGTTATGCTTTTTGACACAGTAATGAATCATGTATACGTGTAAAAAAAATTTTTTTTCCCTGAGTTTTGATGCTCAAAAATGATGGGGATTTTAGATAAATACCTACACCATGATGAATATGTTGATAAAATGAAATGTGTGAAAGATACATGTATTTGTTTGGCTGTATTTTGTGGTAGAGAATAAGAATACTGGGTCCACAAATAGCTGGTACCCAAAATTAAAAATGTTATATGTACACAGACTCAAAATAGAAAGGAAAATATATGAGATTTTTTTTTCTATCTGTGATTTTTTATCATGTGTAAAATGTAAAAGAAAAATAAACCAAATACTGTATGTTTTGGTATATAAATAAATCTTCAGTCTGTAAAATATTGTGATATAAAAAAATAACTAAATCAAAATTGTGTAATAGCAACAAATGTTTGTTAATAGAGACTTGGGTGAATAAATTGTTAACATTAATCCATATATATAATATATTTGCTGGCACCCAGACAAAAAAAAATTGCCAATAGTTTAATTCAATATTTTCAAACACAAAATAGTGTTATTTAAGATTCAAACCTGGAAGAATGAAATGGTTAAAGAGTCAGTAACAACTTAAATGTATCAGTAACAACTTAAATGTAAATTAAATCATGTAAAACAATTGTTCTCAACTAAGTGATGTATGATCAATGTCAAATCTGTCCAGGCACAGGAAAGCAACCAGAGGTAAAAAGAATAAATTTATATTTTCACATAGGAAAATAGTTAAGTTTTTGCTAAAAATTTTTTTTAGCTGAGTGGCAAATAAAATTTTAACTAAAGGCAGTAAACAGAGCAGGTAGTAGTAGGATGGGAGATGTTTTAGGACGGAAAGGTGGTGTAACCCATTAAAGTCAAATAAATATATAGAATTTTGTTTATCCCACAATAAATTAAGAGAAAAGGGCAGTCTTGAATAAAATTTCAAATTTTTTTTATGTGAAGTATACAAAAAAAAAATAATAATATAATTTTTTTAAAATAAAAAGATTTTCTGTTTTAGATGGATCCTGCAAAAAAGGAGCAGGTAGATGAGCAACAGGAAAATGCAGAAGAGAAGATGATGTCTATAGTGATGGAAAATTCAAAGATGATGATGAAGAGCATTATGACAACAATGAGATATGAAATTGAGAGAACAATGCAAAAGCATCAAGAAGCCCTACATCAAAGAATAGCCATCATAGAAACAGAGGCTAATGAGAAGACCACCAACAATAAAGTTCAAACACCTTCAAGCAGCTCACAGGGACCATCATTGATATCCCAACTGATCCATATACAAGAGTTCCAAGGTGATCCCGGAGGAAATCCCATAGAGCACATAGAAAGCCTGAGGGGACTGATCCATGTTCATGCAATGGATGAGGCTGAGAAAGTGGCTGTTGCCATTGTTTAAAAAACACTGCAAAGGATTGATGGAGGTCATTAGCACAGAAACCCAAAAACTTCAAAGAATATGAACAAGCTGTGATAGGGCAATTTTGGAGTGATGAGCACCAAGAAGATATGATTCAGACTTTGACGGCCGAAAAATATCAAGGTAGCCAGCAAAGAACTTTCACCCAGTTTTTTTTTAAACAAGTGGTGAAGTTTTGAACCCTAACCTCCTTCACGTACTCTGAAGCACGCATTATATGGATTATAAAGAACAATATGCCCATATAGGTCCAAAAATGATGTTAAGCTGCCAAATTGACACCATCCCCGAGATGGGAAGATTTTTAACCTCTATTAGTGATAAAGACACAGGAGTGGAACAAAAGAGTCAAAGTAACTGAAAAAAATAGAAATAACTGAGGAAAATCCAAGAACTACAATCATCCACAAAGGAGATAGATCCAGGAACAATAGCATGGGAAATCTCTTCCCAATTGTGCAGATAACAGTCGAGACCGAGAGAGTGCAAGCATTAATGGATTCAGGAAGCTAAGTATCCCTGCTATCAAAAGCTTGGTTTGAAAACATGAGGAGATTAAAAGAATTCATGAAGCTCCTAACACGGCCCATTGGTCTAACTCTGGCAAATGGACGTAAATCAATGAGTGAAAATTACCAAATATGGTTGAAGTTGAGAATAAATCAAATATCTTTAGGACATGCCTTTTTAGTCATGGATGGACTCGTTTATGACATGGTGTTGGGATCAGATTTTTTAATACAACATGAAGGCATCATTGATTATTCCTGAAGGACTTGTTACATAAAGCAAGAGGCCATGAAATTTCAGGACACCCAGAAAAATCAGGTGGATAACCACAGCCGTATCATTCAACTGGTTGACCTGGCATTGATCTTGACAAAGGTACAAGAAGCAGCGATTTCCAATCCCAGAGACAGGAAGCAAATTAAAGAAATTTTGGAAAACTATTCCAAGGTATTTTTACAAATCCCTGGTCAAATCAAAGGTTATACCCACCGCATTAGATTAAAAAAAGAATCATATGTCCAATCCAAAACCTACCCAATTCCCAATACAAAGAAGAGGTGGAGAGTCAAATTAAACAGATAATGGAATGGGGAATCATCGAACAAGGACCATTTCCTTACAATAATCCTTTAGTGGCCATAAGTACAAGGAGTGGTGACCTTCATTTGTGCCTTAATGCTCGTAAATTGAATAGCATGACCATACCAGAGAAAGATATCCCCCTACCTATCCAAGAAGTCTTTGTCCATCTGTCAGGAAAGACTATTTTTTCCACTTTGGATTTAGCTTCAAGTTATTGGCAGATGGCCCTTGATCCAAGAGATCGAAAATATACTGCTTTTCGATATAACGGCCAAAGCCATGTATTCAAGAGGGTACCTTTCGGCCTTATAAATAGTGGTGCAGGATTGATGCACTGTCTCAAATAAGTACTCTCAGAGGAATTGCAAGACCATATGGTCTGCTACGTTGATGATATTGTAATAGCTTCAAAGGACATGGAAGAACACATTAAGTACTTAGGCATATTTTTCAAGGAATGTGAGTGTGAAAACATCACCATTAATTTGGAGAAGAGCTGATTTGCCCTAAAAGAAATCTCATTCTTGGATCACATCATTAGTGCAGATGGAATAAGACTTCACCCTGAAAAAATTGAAGCTATTGAGAAATTCCCAACCCCAACGACCCGCAAGTAAGTCCGTTCTTTCCTGGGGTTATGTAATTTCTATCATAAATTCTACCCCAGGTACGCATTGGAAACAACTCATTTGATTGATCTTTTACATAAAAATAAGAGGTGGGCATGGATCACCACTCATGATCAGGACCTTCAAGTAATCAAAAATAAGTTTTTACATGCCGTAATGCTCCACCACGCAGATTTTAACCACCCCTTCTATGTCCAAACTGACAGTAGTAAGAGGGGTCCAGGTGCTGTGTTATTTCAAGTGGGTGAAAGTGGACAACACCAAGTTGTCTATTTATCAGCCAAACTTTAAAAGGGGCTGAGGTAAACTATACCACAACGGAACAGGAAACACTCGCTATTGTGTGGGCTTGTCAAAAATTCAAGCAATTCCTCCTGGGGTCTGAAGTAATAATAATTACTGACCATAGGTGCTTGGAATTTTTAGAGTTTCCTAACAAATGACCGGCTCATTCATTGGAGTTTGACCCTACAGAAATTCTGGTATAGTGTAGTCTACTGCCCAGGAACAGAAAATGTGGTGGCTGACATTTTAAGCCATCACCCAATACCAATAAACCCTCAGAACTCAGAACTGCATGATCAAACTGCCCAGATTATGGTAGCCTGGAAGAAAACTACTATTGAGGATGAATTGCAGGACTTAGGATATTGGCAACAAGCTGAAAAACAATATGGACAAATAATCACTGAGCTGAAAAAGGATTTGCATGAGAGAAGTAAACATTTTCTGAAAAGACATTCACAGTACTGGCTTAGGGATGAGATTCTACAAATTAAAACGAAGGAATGAGATAACCCATGGAAAGTAATAATTCCCACAGAATTGAGGACTAGAATCATACAACATGTGCATGAGAATATTGGGCACTATGGGCCTCGGAATACTGAAGAAGCTATTAGGTGATGGTTCTATTG